>WBZZ01006731.1:7500-25213 GCA_019918135.1 Paulinella micropora | reverse complement strand
CCCCCCCCCCCCCCCCTCTGCCATTTCCTCCGGGGGCGGGGGAAAGGCTGGGGGGCCGGCGCGGACAGGTCGGTTCGCCCCCGGAGCTCCCGGCCGAAGGGGCACGGCACGAGTACCGAGAGGGGTGACTAAAAACTACGGCGTGTGCTCGCTCAGTTTTTAATGTGGCCACACGCTACCGCCTACGACGGCGCGCTGGCCCCCGCCTACGACACCACTAGGCGGCACACGGGGCACGAGTCCTTAGTGCGTAGCCAGGGGTCGACGCACGCCCGGTGCAGGTTAATGCGCACACGGCAGCCCCCGCAGCCAGTCCCCTACTACCAAGTCTTGTAGGCAGATGGAACACTCCTTGGGCGAGTTGGGTGCGGCGAGAAAGGCGCCCCGTGAGCTGGAGCTCGGCAGCAGCGCTAGGCCGGCCTCGGACAACCGGTGCGTACGGGCGGCTGCTCGGTCGATCCGCTCTCCCCAGCATGACCGTGTCCACCACCACTACACCGTCGAGCGTAGACAACAGGATTTCGGCCAGATCTAAGGTGCTCAGGGTGGCCAAGACGACGCTTTCAAAGTCCGGCTCGGGCGGGGGGAAGACACCGCTCCGGCGCCCACGACGGGGCGCGCCTGACGAGGCGGTGGCTCTGGCCCGGTCGCAGTGGCCGCGGCCAGCTGTCGCAGGCCTTGTCCACGGGGGGCTGGTCGGGGAGTAGTACGTGGCTTTTTGGGCCTTGGCGCCACCCGCCGAGCTCGGACGAGCGCGGTGGCTGCTGGCCGTGCCTCGGCTGCTAGCCGTGCCTCGGCTGCTAGCCGTGCCTCGGCTGCTAGCCGTGCGGCTGCTAGCCGTGCCTCGGCTGCTAGCCGTGCCTCCCATCATGCCGGTCGTGCTCGGAGCCTCGCTGCTGACAGACTTTTGGGGGGAGGAGCAGGGGCGTACAATCTCCCCCCCCCCCCCCCCCCGGCACGCTCCCCACGGTGGGAGGTCCCCCCCCCCTCCCCTTCCCCCTCTCCGCTCCCTCCTCCCCCCACCCCCCTCGCCCCCCCCCCCGCACCCAGCGCGCAGCGCCCAGTGTGTCTTTTTTTTTCCACCAGCACCGCTCGTTCGGTGCCGGGCGCCAGGCGTGCACGCCCCACGCACGCTCCACGCTCTCCCCCCTCCCACACGCCCGCGGACCACGCCCACGCGCCGGGCGGATTGCGGGCCGCGCTCACAGGGCCCGCAGCACGGCCGTCTCTTGGAAGTCGTCTGCCCCGCCGTCGTCGGCCTCCGCGGGCGGCAGGAACAGCATCCGGGCGCGCGCCTCCGGCGGCAAGCACCACCGCCAGCCCAGGGCACTGCCTAAGAGCAACCACGCGTCCGAGAGGTCCTGTGCGCCCTGCTTGGGCAGCCGGTCGGGCCCTTCCACCACGGCCACCGCCGCCAGCAGCAACGCGTGCTTACTACACGAACCCTCGTCTCCTTGGAGAGTAGGCGTCTCCCGCGGGTACACGTAGCAACCCAGGCTGGCCTCGGTCAGCCCGGCCTCCGCTAGGCCTAGCAGACGGGCCAGGCGCTGCACGTGCTGGTCCCGCAAGGCCAACCCGCGGCAGACATGCTGGAGCAGCTGGTAAGTGCCAGACCGGCTGCCTTTGGGGTCCCAAAGAGTGAGCTTCACGGTGTTGCCTGCCCGTTGTTTGCAGAGCAGGAAAGCGTGTTCGTGTGACGAGCACACGTACACCGTAAAGTCCGTTTCCGGCACTTGGGGCTCGGGACAGCTGTGGTCCCCGTAATGGTAGGTATGTGGCCAAACTCCGAACCCTAGGTGGATCGAGACGGGACAGAGCTTCTCGGGGCAGTGCCAGCCAGGGTCTAGCTCGCGCAACAAGGACAGAGCGACACAGAGGCGGCGCAGGGCCGTGTGTTCGTGGCCGCCCACGTCGGCCTGGCCGCTGTACAGGAGAGCCTCCCCCGCCGCGGAGACAATGGGGTTTAGGCGGGCGTCAAGCACGCCCAGGGCCCCTACCAGCAGGCTGCGCAGGGTCAGCACCCGTCGGTCCCGCGCCTCGTCGTCCGACCACCGCAGCTCCCTGTCCCAGCCCAGCTGCTGCCAACGGAAGCGGCACTCCGGCTCTGTCCCTTCGTGCCCTGCGCCGGCTAGCGGAACGACGGGCCGGGGGGGCTTGAGCAGGTAGGGCGGCCGGCGGTCTAGGACTACCTCGGTGGACTCCCAAAACTTATAATACTTGTTCAGGTATGCTACCGTCTTCCGGAACGGACGGAGCCACCTCGCGAGCACGCTCCGAAACTTGGTTTCTGCTGCCTGCCGGTCAAGGGCGTTCAGTGGGAGCTCGGCTGCGTAGCCTACCCGCCCATCTGGCAGGCGCAGTAACTGCAGGGGCATGTGCGCCCATTTAGCGCAGATGTCATGCATTCTCTCGTCCAAACACAGAGGAGCCGGCCATTCGTCCTCTACCAGGAGGTTGGGCTCCTGCAGCGCAGCCCCGTCCTCGGTCAGCAGCGGCCACAGCGGCAGAGAGCGCCGGAGATGGGGATTCAGGAGTCCGTTTCCGTGGAAAAATAAGAAGTAGCGGGGTCCGGCGGGCGAGCAGGGCTGTCTCCTCACGTATTCGATCCGGGTAACTTGGATAGCGATGGCCTGGCCTAGGGCTGACAACGGCCCCCTCCAGCCCACCTCCCGCAGTCCACGGTCTTCGTCCGCAGCTACGTCTTCGTCCGCAGCTACGTCGTCGTCCGTGGCTACGTCGTCGTCCAGGTCTACGCCGAATTTGAAGCTGCTGGCACACGCGATGGCCAGGTCGTGCTCCAGGAGTACGAGGGGCTCACCCCAAGGCGAGGTCCCCCGCTCCAAGCCGTCTACCTCCGACCGCAGGACCTTTGGCCAAAAGTTGTAGGGCCGAGGCAAGGGACGGACGGCGGGGGGCGGCGCGGGCGGCAGGTTGGCGCTGGCCAGGTCGTCCGGCCCCGGGAGCTCGCCGAGGAGCCCTCGTAGCTGGCGCCCTCCCGCGCGGTGTAGCGCGAGCAGCAGGCAGTAGATCCAGACCCTGGCCGTGGAGTGCTCCTCCGCTCCACGCCTGGCCCCGAACAGACGTTGCAGGGCTGCATAGCCGTCCGTGCCCGGTTCTGCGCTCTCAAACGGGCCGAGGCCCGGCCGGCAAAGGCGCAGCACTTCCTGGCAGACCGTGGACCAGTTCTTCAGCTCTGAGTCGCTCGGGCTCCCCGCGCCCTCCTCCCGCGCCAGGCGATAGAGTTCGTACAGCGGTTCGCCGGCCATCAGCAACTGCGGCGCGAGTTCCGTAGGAGTGGGTAGTAGAGGGAGCCAGGCGGCCATCTCCCGCGCCAGCCCCTCGCGGTAGCTGGCGGCAGCACGGGCGCCCTGGCGGGGCTCCGAGGTGCAGCTGTTCGTAGAGCCTCTCCTCTTGCTTCTGCCGGGCCTGCAAGGGGCATTGTCCAGACTGGCGCGTACGCCTGCCTAGCGGCTGCGTGCCAGTTGGCGGTGGTGGCCCGCCGCCGCCCTGGCTGTTCTGCCTGCGTGCGGTCTTCAGCCTCAGGTAGTAGACGCAGCGGCGGACTGCCTCGCGCTCGGCGGGCCGGTAATAATGAGTGACCAGACGGGCGCTGAGTTGATCAGGGAGCGCGTCGGGGGGGCTGCCCCCTGCTGCGCCCAGCTCGGCCCGTAAGCTCGCCACCAGCGGGTCAGTAAGCTCGTCGCCCGTCGGCAGGGAGTCTAGGCTAGCTCGCAGCGAGTCTAGGCTAGCTTGCAGCGCTGCCTGGGGGTCGTGCCGCCTGGCTTTCTTGCGTGGCCTGGCCTGCTCGTCACACTCACACGCGGCTCCGTAGGGTTTGGGCAGTACCTTGGCCCCACGCAGAGGTAGCTGGACCTTGACCAAGACGCCTACTTGACTACCCAGAGCCGCCACGACGCGTGCAGGCACGGGGCCGTCCGCGGCCTCTTCCCAGCTGACCTCCACTTCCTGCACCCCGACGTCTTCCTGCATCCCGACGTCTTCCTGCGTCCCGACGTCCGGACTCCCTTGCCCAGCGCTCCGTGTTTTTCCTCTTCCTCGGTGGCGCCACTGGCCTGCCTGCCGGAAGCGGTCACCCCCCCCTTCCTCCCCCCCCCCCCCCCCCCCCCGCACCCCCACCGGAAGCGTGGGCGGGGTCTGTGTTCCCTTCACTTCCTCCCCCCCCCCCCCCCCTCAGCGGGGAAGGGGACGGCGACAGGCGACGGGCGCAAAAGGAAGGTGCCCTCCTAGCGCTAGCAAGCTCGCCTGCCTGCGTGGACCCCGGCTGGCGTGGCCCGGCCGAAGTCGGGCCCTCTTCCCTGGAGTCCGGACCAGCCCGGCTACCACAAATACACAGGCTAGCTAGGTCAGCAACGAGTGGTCCATTTAATTATTAGCTCTGCTGGCTAAAGGCCGGAGTACAGGCCGAGAGCGCAGAAGAGAGCAAGCACGACCGGCCCGGCCCTGCCTCGGACACGCACCCCCCCCCCCCCCGTCCGCCCGCAACCGTGTCTCGGGGGGGGGGGG
Source organism: Paulinella micropora (assembly GCA_019918135.1). Classification (NCBI taxonomy): domain Eukaryota; phylum Cercozoa; class Imbricatea; order Euglyphida; family Paulinellidae; genus Paulinella; species Paulinella micropora. The sequence continues at coordinate 20,689 of WBZZ01006731.1, read as the reverse complement.
GGGGGCGCCGGGTAGCTTAGGCAGCAGAGCCAGGCTGGCCCTCGGGCGGTTGGCTCGGCACGCCTGGCGAGGCCGAGGCGGGTTCAGCACCGCCGGAGGCCGCGGCGGGTTCAGCACCGCCGGCGTTCGCAACTTCGGTCTTCTGCCGCTTGGCCGGGGGCTCACCGCTCTCGCCGCCACCGCGGCTGGGCCCCCGCTGGCCGCCCGCGGGCCCCCGCAGCGCAGCCAACACTTCTTGTTGCACGACGGTCCAGTCCAAGCCCTCGGCCGGTCCGTCCCTCCGCAGGAACGCCTTGAGCCTGGCCTCGGCCTCGCTGATCACCTCCTGGCGCACCCGGTCCCAGACGACACTGCTTGCCGCGGCCGTCGTGCAGCGCGCGCTCTGTTCCTCTAGGTCCTGGGCCCGCGTCGGAGCCTCGGCGGCCTCCCGGGGGCTTGTCGGTCCAGCCGGCGGGGCTGGGGAGGGCAGCGTCGAGGGCGGGGCCACGTCCGCGCAGCCTTGGTCCTGTCACCCAGCACGTGACCAGCCAGTGCTCTCCGCCGGCCCGGCGCCGCTGGTTCTGGTTAGGGAGAGGGAGTTCTGACCTGGGCTGCCAGCACCGGCGCGCTGGCTTCTTCTGGCGCCTGGTCAGTGCCACGGGCCTGGCTCGACATTAGACACACCACCAACGCTGGGACTGGTTTTGTGGGGGCTGGTCGGTTGAGCTACCGCCTGACGTGGGGGGGGGGGGGGGGGGGGGGCGGGCGGCGGGGGCGTTGGGCCGCGGGCAGGCCACGGGCGTCGTCGGGCAGGCACCGGACGGTCGCCGCGGGCCCGGGGGGTGCCCCTACCCCCCCCCCCCCCCCCCCCGCCCCCTACCCCCCCCCCCCCCCCCCCGCCCGCGCTCTCTCCCCCCCCCCCCCCGCTTCCACGCCGCCTTCCGTCCTGTCCGCCGCACGCGGGGCGCCGGGGGCGGCGGCCGCCCCTGGCTCTAAAGGTATTCTGGGGCGCCCGCGCTCTCCCTCTTCTCTCTCCCCCCCCCTGGTCGGCGGCATGCAGTCCAGCGACGTTTACTTGCGGATGTTACGCTGGCTGGACTGGGCGGATTTGGCCGCGCTAGCCTGCGCCTCACCGGAGCACTACGGGTGGCCGTCCGCACCCGCGGCCTGGCCAGCGACCGGAAGCCGAGAGCTGGACCTGGCCCGGCCCGAGCACCTGCGCCTGGTCCAGCTGTGGGGGCACGCCTGGCACCGGGCCGGGGCCCGGCCCCGTGTACCACGGTTAGAGGTGTGGCTACACGAGCAGCTCCTGGCACAGCTGTCGTGGCTCGGCTCGCGGGTGTCGATCGAGGGGCTGGTACCGAGAATGGGCTGGCGGGTAACGGCCGCTGCCGCCCTGCAGTACCTACAGGGCTTGCCCCCCTGCCTCCCCCGGCTGTCGCACCTGGACGTAGCCTCCTGTCCCCGCCTGGGCAGCGAATACCTGCCAGGCCTGGAGAGCTGGCGCGGGAGCCTGCGCAGCCTGAGGCTGGCCGTGCTGTCGGGCGAACTCGGGGCCAGCGAGCTGGCGCCCCTGGCTAGCCTGGGCCAGCTGCGGCACCTGGAATTGGCTCGCTGCCCCGGGCTGGCGGGCGCGGGGCTAGTGCGCCTGCGGGGCTTGCGCCTGCTGCGGCACCTGAGCCTGAGCGGCTGCGAACGCTTGACGGACGCCGGCCTGGAGCACCTGGCGGGGCTGCGGGGCCTGTGGCACCTAGACCTCAGCTCTTGTCCGGGGCTGACGGGCGCGGGCTTAGTGCACCTGGCGGGGCTGCAGGGCCTGCGGCACCTAGACCTCAGCTCTTGTCGGGGGCTGACGGACGCGGGCTTAGTGCACCTGGCGGGGCTGCAGGGCCTGCGGCACCTAGGCTTGAGGCTCTGCGAGGCAATAACGGACGCTGGACTAGAGCGCTTAGAGACACTACACCAGCTGCGGCACTTAGACCTAAGCTCTTGTGCTCGACTAACGGGCACAGGCTTGGTGCACCTGGCGGGGCTGCAGGACCTGCAACACCTAGACTTGAAGGACTGCCCGGAGATCAAGGGCGAAGGCTTGAGGCACCTGAGGAGCCTACGCCGGCTTCAGTACCTAAACCTGAGCGACTGCCCGGAGATAACGGACGAGGGACTGGGGCACTTGGAGGGGCTACTCCAGCTGCAGCACCTACAGCTAGACAGTTGTCCGAGGCTGACGGGCACAGGTTTTGCGCGCCTGGCAAAGTTGCAGCGGCTTCAGTACCTAGATTTGAGCTACTGTGAGGAGATAACGGACGGGGGGCTGGAGTGCCTAAGGCACTTGGGCCAGCTACAGCACCTAGGCTTGCGCGAATGCCCGAAGCTGACCGACGAGGGGCTGGCACCCTTGGCCGGGCTGGCACACTTGCGGCACCTCGAACTCGCGGAATGCGAACAGCTGAACGGCACGGGGCTGCAGCACTTGGCGGCGTTGCGGCAGCTGTGGCATCTAGACCTAAGCTCTTGCCAGGGACTGACGGACGCGGGCATGGACTGCCTGGAGAAGCTGAAGCACCTGCGGTACCTCAGCCTGAATGGCTGTACACAATTGACAGGCAGGTGGACGCAGCACTTGAAGACCCTGCACCAGCTGCAGCGCCTAGACCTGACCGCCGCGTGTGTGACTGACGACGCGGTGCTGGAGCCCTTAGCCGAGCTAAAGCAGCTGCAGCACCTACACCTGGGCTTTTGCAAGGCGATGACGGACGCGGGGCTAGCGCACCTGGCGGGGTTGCAACATCTGCAGTTCCTGGTTTTGGGGTGGACACAGCTAGAAGGCACGGGGCTGGACTACTTGGCGGGGTTGCCCCAGCTGCGGCAAATGGAACTTGACTATTGTCTGAAATTGACTGACGCGGGGATGCAGGGCGTCGCGAAGCTGCGGCACCTAGAGCGCCTGAACTTGACACACTGCACAGGGCTGACGAGTGTGGGGCTGCGGCACTTGGCAGGGCTGCCGCACCTGAAGTACCTGGACTTGACCTCCTGCACACAGCTGAGGCGCGAGGATCTGCAGCCCTTGGCCTCGCTGCCCCAGCTGCAGTACTTATACCTGAGGTAAAAGCGGCTGTGCCGGCACGCCCCTGCTAAGAGGCCCACCACGGTGAACACCGGGGGGTTCATCTTCTACGTCACCGACTGTGGGTAGAAGAACGGGCGGGACTCCGGACGACGAAACATTAAAAAGCCTCCTAACACGTGGGGCCGGCCCTCTCTTGAGCTGTAGCCGGTTCCGTTGCCGGCGGCCTCATTCTTCTTGACTTTTGCCGTCCTGAATCGCAATTCTGCTTTACTGCTGACCGCCCTCTGAAGAGCGTGCTGGTGCCTTGTACGCCGGCTAACAGCGGGCCAACGCACCACTAGCTAGAGTAACCAGCTCCTTTTGGGACGGCGCCCGTGCTGCTGGGCTCGCGATAGGGAGGGGGGGCGCACCCCCGTCCCGCCCGACGGCTCACCCGCTCGTAGCCGGCCGGCCGGGGAGGAGGAGCTGGGGTACGCCCTCACCGACGTGTGCGTCCAAGGGGGGGAGCTCCGGCACCTGCACCTGGTCCTGTCGCCGCACGCTTCGCCGCGCCACTACTTTCTGCGCCAGATCGCCTACACCGCCCTGACCCGAGCCACCCGCACGGCCAGCATCGTGCTGCCGCTGGCGGGCGGACGGGGCCGGCTGACGCCCCGCGAGTATTGGGAAAAGGTCAGGCGCGCCGACGTCCGGGTGCTCACGGCCACGGTGGAGGGGGCGCCCCCCTCGCTCCCCGCCGCCGCCGAGCGGGAGGCCGGGCCGGAGGCCCCGGGGGACGAGGCTTCCACTCCGCGCTAGTTCACCCCGCGGCTCGCAGCCCCCCCGGCCCGCCTCGCAGCGCTGCCCGGCCGTGCTGGTCCTGGCTGTAGAACTCCACGATGCCCGCGCGGCCCCCTACCGCGCCCGTCCAGACGAGGAAGCGCCGGAAGGCCAGGGGACAGAAGCGCCGGCCGACCTGCGCCGGCAGGGGGTGCGGGTGTCCGGCAGCGCGCTGCCACCGGGAAAGCACCGCACCGCCACGTTCTTGGCGTCCCGCGAACATTGCAACCACACGTCCGAGATGTCGAGCAGGTAGCCCACCGCCCGCACTTCCTCGAGCCGGGCCCAGGGCCCCTGGTCCGGCGGCACCCGGACGAGCCTGGCCGGCGCGGCGGCCGGCGGGGCGTTCTCGGCCCACAGATCCCCCGGCTCGACGAAGATGCGCGCCGCCTGCGCCAGGACCCGCCTCGCGGGGCAGCCGCGGGGCGCCTTCAGCCGGACCTTGAGCCCCGGCCGCAGGGCCTGGACGCAGTCGGCCGCCCGGACGGCGCCGGCGGCCCCCGCCAGCCACTCGTTGAGCAGTTGCCTTTCCTGCGCCCGCACGGTCGCGAGCTGGTAGCTCGGGCAGCGCAGCCCCCCGTGCACGGCCCCGCGGGTCACCCCCCCGGGGGGCTCGTACTGCCGGAACCAGTCGAGGGCTAACTCGCGCAGCTCGTCGGGGCCTACGTGCAGGCGGAAGTAGCGGGCCAGGACCGCGTCGGGCCAGGCGCGCACTTCCGCGATGCTGCGGGGGTCGGCCCCCGGGCGCAGCGTCCGCGCCAGGCGCTGCACCTGCGTGAGGCCGCCGGCGCCGGCCTGGCCGCGCCTGACGGTGTCCAGGCACGCGCAGCAGGCGGGGAACAGGCGTTGGGCCAGCGCCAGCACGCAGCCCTGCCCCATGGACGGCAGCTGCGCGCTGTCCCCGAGCAGGAGCAGGCCCGCCACCGAGGGGGCCAGCCCGGCCAGCACGTCCAAGAGGCGGAGCAGGGCCGCCGGACTGAACAAGGACAGCTCGTCGACGATCACGAGGGCGGGCGTCGGCCAGGCGGGCCTCGGCGGCAGCGCCGCGTACGCCTCTAGCAGGGCGGACGTGTAGAAGCCGGCCGTGACGTACGAGCCCCAGCCCTCGGCCGGCGGCCCCGGCGGGCGGCCGGCCGGGGGCCCCGGCCCAGGCCCGCCGGGCAGCGGCGACGGCCTGGCACGTCACGGCCACGAACAAGAGCGGCACGCCCAGGCAGCGGAGCCAGCCCGCCAGCGAGGTCTTGCCCGTGCCGGCGGCCCCGACGAGGACGCCGAGGCGCGAGCGCAGGCACACCTCGGCGGCGCGGCGCTGTTCCTCGCTGGGCACGAAGGCGTCAGCCCCCGGCCCGCGGGCCCGGAGCCTGGCCAGCAGGTGGCCGCAGCCCGACGTGGCCAGGTCCCGCAGGCGGCCCGCGAGGGCCTGCTCCTGGCGCCACAGGTCCTGGGGCACCCAGAGGCCGGGGTGGGTGCAGCCACGCGGGCTCCGTGGGCGCCGAGCCACCCGCGCGGCGGCGGCGGCGCTTGGGCGGGGGTGGCTCGGCGCCGGCGCAGCGGGCGCAGCCGCCCCCGGAGCCCCCCGCGCCGAGCCCCCAGAGGTCACTGAGCACGGGCTCCAGCACGGCCGGCGTGACGTGCGGCTTGAGCGCGTACGCGTGCTCGCCGGCGGGCTCGCACCAGTCCTCGCACCACAGCGAGCCATCCGGCAGTAACAACTGCCGCAGCAGGTCGGAGAAGCCGGGGAAGAGGTGGCGGCCGTGTTCCGAGCGGCGGTCGAGGTTCGGCAGCAGCTCGCCCACCAGCGCCCGGGCAGAGGGTGGGCAGGCCGTGAGTTGGAAGCACGAGCTCTTGCGCACGGCGAGGGTCAGGCGCAGCCAGTAATGGACGAGCACGAGGCGCCGGCCCGCGGGCCCGAGCCCCGCCGCCAGGCGGGCCCGGAGCAGCCGGCCCAGGCGCTGGAAGTGGGCCGGGGTCAGCGCCGGGCCGTCTAGTGCGCCCGGCAGCAGCAGGTCCCAGTCGAAGAAGTAGCGCGGGTCCGTGCCCCCCGGCGGCGAGTCCAGCAACGCAGCGAGCCAGCGGCGCCTGGCCCGCCGCCGGCTGCGCCACAGCCACTCGGCGCGGGGCCCGAACAAGAACAGGAAGGGGGCCCAGCGGCCGTCCTCCAGCAAAAAGCGCAGCGCCCACCAGCCCGGCCAGGCTGCCAGCGCCCGCGCGAGCGCCGGCGCCGCCTTGGGCGCGGAGGCGGCGTGGCCCAGGCGGCGCAGCGCGCGCGCCCGCTTGCGGGGGGTGCGCGGCACGACGGAGGGCGGCAGCTTCTGCCACAGCTTGGCTTCGTCGACCAGGGGCAGCACCTCGCCCCGGTCGTAATCGTACAGCCAGACGCCGGCGGAGCGCCCCCGGACGAAGCCGGCGGGGTGCAGCGAAAAGCTCACCAGGCCCTGGTGCACGGGGTCCGCCACGTCGCTGAGCCAGGCCCGCTGGCAGGGGGGGGGGGGGGGGGGGCCGTTGGCCCGTAGGCGGGGGGCCCGCTGGCGGGGGGGGGGGGGGGGCCGCTGGCGCGGGGAGGACGGCCTGCCAGCACCCTCTCCCCTCCGGGGGGGGGGGGGGGGGGGGGAGAGAGAGAGAAAGCGCCGGGCCTCCCCACGGGGCGCGGCGCCCTCTCCCCCTCCGTTGGGCTGGCTGGGTCACGCGGAGCCCTCGCCCCCCCGCCCCTCTCCGGCAAACGCAGGATGATGATGCTGAAGGCCGGAACCGGGCCCCGGGGGGGGGCCGGCCGCGGCTGTGAGCTGTGGCGGTGGGCCTGGCAAGTGCTCCTGGGCGGCCCTGACCTCGAACGGGGGGGGCCGGCTCTGTCGTACACTGCGCAACTCCGCCTGCCTACGCGGGCGCGGTACCTGCCGTGCGCGGCGTCAGGCTGCGGGCGCCCGGCGCGTTTCGCCTGCGCGCGCTGCCTGCTGCAGGCTTACTGCAGCGAGGCACATTTTCTTCGGTGCGCGGCCAGCCACCAGACGGCGGGTTGCCAGCCCCGGGCGCTGGCCCTGCAAGGAGCAGAGTGTGTCGGCCAGCACGGTGGCTGCGCTGCGGCCCCCGCCGCTTGGGTGCAGCTGCGCTGTGGCTACCCGCGCTGTCAGCGCGCGGCGCCCCGTGCGCTGTACGAGTGCGGCTCGTGCGGTTGCCAGCTGTACTGTGGTTACTTGCACCAGGCCCTGCACTGGCACGAGCACCGCCGGCGGTGCTGGGCCCTCCTCACCGGCGCCTGCCCGGGCCACGAGCGCTGGCCTGAGGCGCCGGCCTCCCTCTGCTCGGAGCACGACACGCTGTCGCCACCGGCTCTAGCGCCACCGGCTCTAGCGCCCCCGGCCCCCTACACCCGCCAGCTGTCCCTGCCTTCTCTCCGGCGCCCGGTCACCAGGGGAGTGTCGGCGCCGCTGACGACGAGCGCCGGGCCCAGCGGCTGGCCTCCACCAACCTCGGGCTCGGACCTACGCCCACCCGGGGGAGGGGCCAGCGCCCCCTGACCTCCTGCCGGCCGGTCGGGCGGCAGGACCAGGCACTCTCTGCCGGTCGGGTGGCAGGAAAGGCCAGACTTTTCGGGTCGGGTGGCACGAGTGGCCAGACTTTTCCGGTCGGGTGGCACCAGTAGCCTGGCTTGGCCGGTCGGGTGGCACGAGTAGCCAGACTTTTCAGGTCGGGTGGCACGAGTAGCCAGTCTTTTCCTGCCCGGTGGCACGAGTAGCCAGTCTTTTCCTGCCTGGTGGCACGAGTGGCCAGACTTTTCCGGTCGGGTGGCACGAGTGGCCAGACTTTTCCGGTCGGGTAGATATACTCGTTTGGCCGGATATGGGCGCTGCCTTTTTTTGTTCTCCCCTCTCCCTTCTCCCTTCTCCCCTCTCCTCTCTCCCTTCTCCCCTCTCCCTCCCCGCGCCCGAACATTGTGCAGCCCCCCCCCAGGCTTTCGTCCAGTATGGCGGTCGGGTGGGGGGTGCCACCGGCTGCTTCTTTGTCCCCGCCGTAAAACCAGGCAAACTTTGTACTAAATGAAAATAATGCCCTAAGTGCCCTCAGAACGAGAATCGCACTTGTGGTTCGAGGCCGCCCGGGGGTGCCACCCGCGACGGATATTCCCGGATATATACGGGTACTACCGGAACGGTCGGCCCTTTTTCCCATTACCAAAAAACCCACCGCTCTTTACGAATAAAAGAAAAAGAAGATGGAATTATTTCTTTTTTTCATTTCGATAGGTAGGATCGGTCCGGATGCCAATTTGTATCTGCGTGTAAGCCCGTTGCCATTAAGTGAGACGCGGCCCGGCTCTGGCCCACAAGTGCGATTCTCGCTCTGAGGGCACTTGTGGTAGTACAATTATTTTTCTTAGTATGTAGAGGAAATTCTCCCGGTTTTGCGGTGGGGACAAAGAAGCAGCCGGTGGCACTCCCCACCCGACCGCCATACTGGACGAAAGCCTGGGGGGGGGCTGCACAATGTTCGGGCGCGGGGAGGGAGAGAGGAGAAGGGAGAGGGGAGAAGGGAGAAGGGAGAGGGGAGAACAAAAAGGCAGCGCCCATATCTGGCCACTCGTGCCACCCGGCCAGAAAAGCCCGACCACTCGTGCCACCCGGCCGGGAAAAACTTGTCTTTTTCTGCCACCCGGCCGGAAAAGACTGGCCACTCGTGCCACCCGACCCAAAAGACCGGCCTTTCCTGCCACCCCGACCGGCAGAGAGTGCCTGACGCACACCCGCGCCAGCGGCGCCAGCGGCCCCGTCGTCCCTGACCTTCCTTCCTCTGCCGGCCGACCCCGCTAGAACCTCGTCGTCCGTCTCGTGCCAGAGTAGGTTTTTTTTACTGACAGCCGCCGCCTGGGCACGCCAGTGCTAGGCTGAAAACTCCCTGCCGTCCGGCCCACTAACGGCCACACTGCGTAAAATACAAGAGTACGGGCTGGTAAGGCTGCCACCCGTCGGCCCCGTCGGCCCCGTCGGGCTCGCCGGCCTCCCCGCCGCCGGCCAGCTCCCTGGCCGCGTGGAACATGACGACCACATACCGTACGTGCGGGTCCGAGCGTCCCGCCCCGGCCCGTGCCCTGGCTAGCCACTGCAACGTAGCCGGGGGATGGAAGTAGAGCGCGCTGGTCGAGAGGAAAACGCCGTTGCGTTGTCGCTTCCGGCACTCGGCCCGGAGCTCCGTGCTACTCGGCACGTACGCTAGCAGCACACACAGCTCCTGTCGGCCGTTGTCACACGAATACAGCAGCACGTTGTCCTACCCTCCGGGCCGCTCCTCCGCATACTGGACCAGGTGCCCGAGGTTGGTCAGCGCGCGCAGGGTCTGCGCAAAGTCGTAGTACACATCCCGGCGGGGGTGGAAGAGCACTTCCCCCCGCGCGTCGTACCAGAGCCACCAGTTTTGGCTGCAGGACACGACCCGCTGCAGGCTGGTCTGCCGGCGCATGGCCCAGCGGTTCTGCCCCCCCGTGCCACCGGCGGGCTTGCCCACCAGGGGGTCCAGCGGCGCGAGCCCGTGCTCGGCCCACACCCTAGCCTGCTCCCGGAGGCCGAAGGTGCCCAGGTTGTTGTACACGCCGCACAGCCGGCACCGGCAGTTGGAGGCCAGGGGTTCCGACACGATGGCCAACAGGCGCCTCGCCCCCGGCTCTGGCTCCGGCTCTGGCTCCGGCTCCAGTGCCTCGGGCGCCGCCCCGCCCCCTCCCCCGGCCCGCCGCCAGCGCTCGTGGCACCCTAGCGCCTCGCAGAGTGGTGCCAGGCGGGCTCGCCACGCGGGGCGCCGGCACAGCTCCTCCAGGCGCGCTGCCTCCCAGAGCGTAGCGGGCGCCTGGACCCCGAGGTCTAGCCGGGCCATGACGCGTACCCCGAGCCGGAGCAGCGCCGCCCTTTCCTCGTCCCGGTCGGCCGCCCAGTACAGCACGAGCCGTCGTTCCGAGAAGCGGTGCGCAATGGTGCAGCCCCCGCAGGCGGCAGGACCAGCACGCGCAGTCCTCCCGCGTGTCGGCCTCGCAGACGCCGCGCAAACCCACGGTCGCTCCCCACGTCCCGGCCGCGAACACGTACCGGTGCGCCAGCGAGGACAGGAGCAGCCGGCGGATCTCCGGGGGGCACGGCGAGGTGGGGTACGCCGACCGAGCAGGGTGGGTCGCACGCGGCCGAGAGGCCGTAGCGGCCATGGACAGACCCGGGGCCTGCTGGGCCTGGTGCAGGCGCTCGCGAGCCACGTCCAGCGCTTGGACCAGCGGGGGGCCGTGGGTGCCCAGCAGGCCCCCGGGAGCCTGGTCCGGCGGCGGACCCGCCAGCGCGTCGTCCGGGGGCGGGGGTGGTGGTGGTAGCGGCTGCATCTAGGCTGTCAGTCGAATTCCGCCCCGACTAGGTTTTGTGAGCGTGCCACGCTGTCTGTCTGGGCGGGGCCGGGGGGCACGTGCTCTTCCTTCTCTCCCCCCCGCGCGCGCACGGACGCGTGGTGAGGACCGGGCGCGCGCCGCGCCGGCGGCGGCGGGGGGGGGGGGCGTCCCCCCCCCCCGGCGCGTGTGCATAGGGGGGGGGGGGAGCGCGCGGGCCGCGGGCACCGGCCGCGTGCACTGCGCGGCCCGGCCGCCCGCGGCCAGTCCCGGGGCCCGGCGGGACCGGAGCGGCTACGCTTGTCAGTGACTAGTGGTTTTTTATTGTCCACGGGGGGGGGGGACCGGCGCCCCCCCCCACACTCCCCCCCCCCCCCCCCCCCCGCGACAGCACGGTGGTCAGGCCTCGACCGGGCGGTCGGGGGGGCCTTCTGCCGAACACGCCCGCTTCCTTTCCGGCCCCCGGAACCTGGCCTGCACCAACGGCCCCAAAAACTCGAGGCACATGCGCAGCCACCCGCCGCAACACCGGCTAGCAATCTCCTGGATCGCGCCATAGCAATCCAGGCGCTGTTGGTGCAGCAGCTGCAAACAGCGCTTGGCCGCAAACAGAAAAATGTCCACCACGGGGTGCCCCTCCGCCAGCGCCGCCTCCGGGCTGCCGCCGGCGGTGAGCGGGCGCCAGAAGGCTGCCGTGCGCGGCTCGGGCAGTCCGTTGCTGCGCAGGCAGTTCCGCAGCCACGCGACCGTGAGCGGCCGGCCCACGGTCGCGTGGCCCGGTGTCTCTGCGCGTTGCAGGTGCTTGGCCAGCAAACACAGGTACACGTCCCAGTCCTCTACAAGGGCGTCCACCGCGTACAGAGTCCAATAGCGCCAGCCACCGCGGGGCAGGATGGCACACTGCAGCAGGTCCCAGGCCGTGTGGAAACGCGCGGCGGCCTTCGCGCCCTGCCAGCCCGGCAGGTGCCACAGCGCCAGGGGGGCGTCGCCGCGGCAGGCGCTGAGAAAGTACAAGAGGGCCGCGTCCGACGCCGCCTCGCCCGGGTCACGGAGGAAATACATGGTCCCCTCATCGAGGTCCGTCAGTGCCAGCCGCAGTGGCCCCCCCTCCCCCCCACCGAGCTGCAGCAGCACGTTGGCGGGTTTGGCATCAAAGGGGAAACACCCCCCTTGCACGACCACCTGCTTGAGCAGCCGGGCGACGGGCTCCACCAAGTCAGTGGCCAGGCGGGGCACCGAGCCGGGCAGCGGGTACTTGCTGAGGTCCAGGTCGAAGGCCTCCAGGTGCACCAGGACCAGGCAGTGGGTCACGGCGCGCTGCTCGCCGTCCGCGCGCTGGCTCTCGCGGCAATCACAACCGCGCAGGCCCAGCAGGCACTCGAGGGCCGCGACCAGGGCTCCCGTCCGCGGCACGCGCCGGCGCAGCCACTTGTGGGCGGTGGGGCCGTGCAGGACCTGGATCTCATACACGGCCGGCCCCACTCCGAGCCGTTGTAGCCGCGCGTAGCCCGCTTCCTCTTCCCGGGAACAATCCTTCACTAGCTTCAGGGCGCGCTTCCCCCACTTGAACACCGAGCCGTACGTGCCTTGGCCTAGCAAGCGCAGGTCGGCCAAGAGGTCCAGCGTGGCCTGGGTCCCGACCGGCCCCGTGTAGGCCACCGGGATCTTGGGCTGGCCCGACAGCATCGGCAGGTAAAGTGGAACGGCGGGGCACTCGCTTCTGCTGGTGGCACGCGGGCCCGCGGTTCGGCTTTAGGTCCCACCCCCCCGCGCGACGACCGCCTCCTCCACCCGAGGGGCGCGTGCGGGGGGCGGGGAGGGCACGGAGGAGGGGGGCGCAGTGGGGTGGGGAGGGGGGGTGGCACCCCCGGGGGGGGGGCACGGCCGAGGTGCGGAGAGAGGGGGGGGGGGGGGGGGGGGGGGGGTCGCCAGGCGGCGGGCGCTGACCAGGCGGAGAAGGCTCGCTCTCCTCCCGCCACGCGGGGACTGCTGCCACTAGCCTGCTGGCACCTAGCGGGAGACCGTCGCCCCCGCGCCAGGCGGAGGCGGGTGTGGGGAGAGAGGGGCCTCCCGCGTGGCAGGACACGGGTCGCGCCCGGGGGGGAGACGGGGGGTCGGCCGCGCCCGCGGGTCGGAGCCAACACAGGCAGGTAGAGCGTGCCTGGCTTTCCCTGGGGTGGTTGCCTCCTCTTCTCCCCCCCCCCCCCCCCCTCCCCGGCCCACCCGAGAGGAGCTCAAAGGACACCCTCTCTTCTTCCCCGGCCCACGACCAAGGTCCGTACCCCGGGCGCCCGCACTAGGAGCTAGTGGACGAAGCAGACGAAACTGAAGCAAGCAGGCACGGGCCTGCAAGGCCTGCAAACGCGTACTGCTGACAAAGAAGTCCAGGCCGCGAAGGCTTACGAAGCAGGCGGTGAAAGGAGTGCTGACCGGGCCTGGCTGAGGCAGTATGCCCCAAGACTTCGATCCAGGGGGGCGGAGTCCGTCCGAACTCGGCCGCACCCGGGCGTTAGTCGGCGGCGCCTAGAACAAAACAGGGGGGGGGGGGGGCTGCTCCGAAGAGAGGGGGCTGCCCTGGCTCTTAGCCTGTACCGTCAGCCCCACCAAGGTAGGCTTTCTATTAAAACGGCCGCCTCGTGAGGTGGCGCCTGCTCCACACACATGCTAGCAACCGCCGGCAGTCGTAGCGTCGGGCCGGCTGTGGCCCCAGGAAGGAACCCCTTTCCGGCCGGGAGTCGAGGACGGGGGTAGCAGCTTCTGGCTTCCTGCTCTGCACGTGGCCGTAGCGGTAAGCCTGGGGAGGGAGTAGGCTGGTAGTGGCTTTTGGGCAGGGAGGCTGGAGCGAGGAGTGGGGATGAAAAGGGGTCGGCAGTGAGGTGGGGAGGCTCGCGGACCCGCCAGGTGGCGGCTGGCATGCCCCCTCTGCTTGTTGGCAGGAAGCTCGGCCTCGTTATCACTCCTTTCTTTTT
>WBZZ01006731.1:0-2500 GCA_019918135.1 Paulinella micropora | reverse complement strand
ACGTCGATTTTGGGTATGGCCTTGCCTCATGGGAAAGTCGTGTCAACGATGGCACACATTCCCGGGCACTCCACAGCACCCAATAGCGATGAGGCGGTATATACGCAGATACAAGGCGGGAGAGTCGAAGGTCAAGAGGCCGGAAGATGGCGATTGGGTGCCCTGCCCGAAACAGCAGGCACACATGAGCTTGCCATTCCCGGGCGTTGATGAACACGGACGGGTCTCTGATGCCAAACGGGCACGTGGCGAGTTGGTGCGCCGCCTTCGATGCGGAAGCCGAAATGCTCAAGAGCCAATTCCCGGCGGCCGACAAGTTCGCGGCATACATGCCCGGTCAGGAGACACTCCTGAGCCAGATGGGTAAGCCCACAGCACGCAAACGCAAACGCAAACGCAAGCAACGCGTCACATGTGTTGTGCAGTCCAAGGCCAGCCAGCAGGACACCAGTCCTCCAAGAAGCGCAAATTCAAGTCCTAGACAATCAACGGAAAGGACACACCCTGGGGCACGTAAGCGGGTGTGTTTTGCACACCCGTTGGAAACGATAGCCACCGCAGAGGGTGATGGACTAGTTGTCGGGACAGGCGCAGTAGTAACAGAAACACTATAGCTAGTTAATAGGGTGATGGTAACGGAGGCCACACCAACGCCAGGTCAGGTGACACAAGCCGATATCGAGTCACCGACGGCTAGGGTTGCTGTGTCCCCACCCGCACCAGTAGTAGATAAGACAGTAAGAATGGAGGCTACACCAACGCCAGGTCAGGTGACGCAAGTCAGTATCGAGTCACCGACGGCTAGGGTTGCTGTGCTCCCTTCTAAACCGCCAGTAGATAGTGTTGCGGGGGTCACAGACCCCTCGATCACAGTCAATAGTACTGCTACGGCAGGGGTGAGCGAAGAGATAACAGAGGGGCACAAAAGTAGTCGTGGCCGTACACCTTCACCTGAGGTGACGCCATCCGCAACAATGTACAGGCGGACCCTCACCTATCTCCACTCGAAGACGATGTCGCACAGGCGGCTAGTGAGGATGATGGTAAAATGGACGGGCTAAGTTGCCGTGTCCGAACAGCGGACACTTGCGTAAGCAAGGCAGGTTCCATCCCAGTCAGATCAATGTCAGCACCCTAGGTGCAAAACATGCTGCTAGGATACTGTCCTCCCGCAAGTCTAATTCCAAACGGCACATCAGCAAGGTGCTGACGGAAAACAATATTGAAGACCAAGAGAGCTGTGATTACATCCTCTCATCTAAGGGTGAGAGATAGTATCCATCACATCCAGTGCGATGCGGTCAGCAAGGCAGGGACTGCTGCAATAGATGACATCCGAAGATTAGTTGAGCAACTGCCTGACAGGTCAGCTCATAAGAAAGACATACTGGGCATCCTGAAATTGGGTATGACTTGGACTGACTTTGGGCTTATATTTGAGACTGCTCCCGCGTCCAAACAATATGTCACCAAGGCGGCTCAGCATGCTCGCGACGTGTCTGCGCGCGTGGGTCTGCGGGCGTGGCCTCCAAGAGAGCTGTTTGTCAAAGGCACCCAGCATGGCCTCAGGCGCGAGCAGTTATCAGATGCAGAGATAGATGTGACCAGGAATATAATATCCAAAGGGTTTTCACACAAATCGGGTGGGCTGTCTGGTATGGGACTCATGAGACATTCTGGAAGTGGTGTAGAGGTGAGGCGACTGAGGAGATTACAAAAACCCTGGTAGGCAGGTACGGTGACGAGCATGGTTATCTGCGTGAGTAACAACACTCTAAGAGGATGATGAATAATCTGCAAGCATTCACCAAGAACCTAGATACATGTGACGGGTCTTGCATGATAGACCAGGAGCAAGGTGCACCCGCCACATTAGGTTCCTCTTCGGACCCGTCCTCCTCGAGCGCATTGTCTTCTTTTTTCTTCTTCTTCTTCTTCTTCTTCTTCTTCTTCTTCTTCTTCTTCTTCTTCTTCTTCTGCTTCTTCTTCTTCTTCTTCTTCTTCTTCCTCCTCCTCCTCCTCCTCTTTTTCCTCCTCCTCCTCCTCCTCTTCTGCTTCATCTTCCTTGTCGTCCTCCCCCTCGCCCTCCTCCTTGTTCTCTTCTTCTTCCTCCTCGACCTCCTTCTCGACCTCCTTCTCGACCTCCTTCTCGACCTCCTTCTCGACCTCCTCCTCGACCTCCTCCTCGTCCTCCTCCTCGCAAGCGAACTCTTCCTTCTCTTCTTCATCTTCTTCCTCCTCATCGTCATCATCATCCTCCTCCCAAGCTTCAGCAGCTCGCAATGCTAATAGGGTTTGCAACCACACTTTCCATGCCCGCGACAAGCGCACCTTGGAAAGGATTCTCCTCATGAAACCCAGCATCACATGGAGGTTAGCGACTAAGTCTAGCCCTTGCGAATATTGCAACAACTTCAAATTGTGGGTGCGCGAGCTGAAGCAGCAGGAAGGGCAGGATCTACCCCTGCAGAACCGTATCCGCATTATGGAGCTGCGCAAG
>WBZZ01006730.1:162500-165989 GCA_019918135.1 Paulinella micropora | reverse complement strand
GGCTGGAGCTCGAACAGCTCTCCCTCCATAAGGGGTATATCCCCGACCTCCTCCTCTTCCTCTCTGAGGGGTTCCCTGCCACCTCGAGGCTCCTCTCCATGTTCCTCGTCCTCGTCCTCCTCCTCCTCCTCCTCCTCCTCCTCGTCCTCCTGCTCCTGCTCCTCCTTCTCGTCCTCTTTGAGAGGCCTTTAAGTTCTTTTGTCTCTCCCTTTCCTCCTTCTTCTCCTTCATCCTCTTCATGTAGGTAATGATTGCCTCTCGTAACTCCTCATCATCACACATATTGGCATACCAACCTTCGTTCACAGCGGCAATCTGAAGCATATTGAAAAGGCCCGGTTCCTTGCCTTCCGTCCTGCTCAGAAAATTTGCCCTTGCTGTTGGGTTCTGCCTATCATGATTGAAACAGCAGTCTCTGTTCTCCATCTGTGCCTTACACTGCGAGCCCGCGAACCACCTCCAACATGCGGTCTTCAGGTCTGGCTCTCTCTGTCTCTTCCAACCGGCAACTCTGTTTGTGTACGTGGCTTGTGCGCCAACAGGTACACCGCCTGCCTGTGCCGTATGTGCCTCCGTGAGCGAGTCCATGTTTGAGCATGCACTCATCACTTCTTGAAACAGTGCTGACGGAGCAACGCTTTGAACCGTATTTTCGAACACGTGTGTCTCGAGGAAGTTCTTGGACTTCACTGAGCTAAACGTCGAGCATTGTTGTATGAGCTGAGTAAGCTTACTCGGGTTAACTGTGTGTAACGCCGAAAAGAAATAGAGGATGATCGACTTGCGGCCATAGAATAGCCCATAGGAGGAAACTACCTCCGTAAGGGTCGCCGCCAAGCCAACAGCACTCCTCAAACTCATCGCCACTGTCTCAAAGATTTCAAATCCTATGAGAGTACCAGTGCAGAGATGCTGGTATCCATGAGATTGAAAATATGGAATGAGTGTGGCCACCGCCAGTTCACACTGAGCGTCTAGGCCTGTTGCATTGTTTCTCTTAATCTCCTCCTTCTTTCTCAAAAACTTGTAGTGTGTCAGATCAAATCCCTCCGAGACTAGAGATTGGTCAAAAACAGTAACAAGGGCCTCGTATTCCTGCGTTTCGTCGCAAGGAAAAGCCTTCATGCAGGCATTGATCTCTTTGAGCTTGCTCAAAAGCGAAGCATCAGAGTCTTTGTCTGAGCTCGTCTTGGCATATAGCATGAGACTTGCCACTCCTCCTTTCTTCCCCTTGAAGGCATTTATGATATTTTGTCTGTCCTTCTTCTCCGTGTTTGTGACCACCACCGTAGTTGAACCCGAGGGTGCAGGGGCTGGTGGGGCAGGAGCTGGTGGGGTCAAATATGTCGGAGGGTGTGTCTTTGCACCACTCACTTTTGCTTTCATTCTTTCCAGATTCTTTCCAGTCTCATCGTCTTCTCGAACTCCTCATTCTCTTTCGCCTTCTTCTTCTCAGATATCACCAGCTTTTGAGCATGAGTGATAAAGGCCACCAATTCAGAAGCAGATCTGAGAAAATTATATTTCTCCACATATTGGTCAACACCTGCTTTGTTGGCGACCGGTGGTGCGTTACTAAGTGATTTAAGGACAGAGTGATCCTTGGTAGGAATCCATCTCTTCCATGCCTCCTTGTGCAGTAACGCACCCATCAACAGGCTGATCTTGGTCAGAACTCTGTCGGTCTTCTCTAACTCATCAATCACAGGATGAGTTTCTCCTGCTGCCTTAATGCTTTTTTCCATCTCTGCCTTCCCCTCCTCCAAGGCCTTTATTTCCATTGTAAAAAAATGAAATATGCCACTCGAGTTTTTCGAACCCAGATTGGTCTTCATTTTTGTTACATCGACTGCCTCCTGACCAGTCGCGAGGAATCTGGCCGTTGCTCTTGGGTTTGTGTACTGGAGGTAGCCTTCACATCGTGGGCCGTATGTACGTTCCCAAATCAGGGTTTGAGTGTACACCCCAAAGATAGCATCGAGTAATTCAAGGTGGGTGTGTGTGTGCCCAAACTTGATATGCTGTATCTTCTTTCTCTCTTCTGGATCAGAGACCAGTTTGCCGAGGAGCTGTGCTGTGTTTGATAATAGGATATAGACATCCTTTTTAGCACGACTTTTCTCTCTTCTTTGATCCTGAGGGATCCACACATAGGTGTCCTTCTCTACCCCCATCTTGTTATCAAACTCTTCTTTAGTGAGGTCATAGTGGTCTTGCACCCACTGTTGTTCCTCCACTGTGATCTCCTCTCCATCACTATGAATCAAGTCGATCATTTTTCGTCCTCCTCCTCCCGTGTAGGCAGGTGGTAAGGGATTACCATATGCTCCTCCTCCTCCCGTCTCTTCTTGTTCAAATCCTCCTTCATCTTCGTCTCCTCCATATCTTCCTTCATCATCCCAGCCCTCTTCTACTCCTCCTCCTACTCCTTCATCTCCTCCTCCTCCTCCTCCTTCATTCAGTCCTCTTCCTCCTCCTCCTCCTGCTTCTTCTTCTTCTCTTCTTTGTTCTGCCTCCGAGAATTCACTCACTTCGGCGGTCTCTGTCGACATGATGTTGTAGTAGTAATTAACAGGAGACAGTGTCAGCTCCTATGTTTGGTTTTTGTTCGTTTGTGTTCTGTTCCTCCTTCAGTCGATTGACTAGTGAAGAGAGAAACTAATAGAGAGGGTAGAGTGAGATTCCCTGTCCTCTATGAAACACTGTTTGTATGTTTGTTTTTGTTTGAGAAAAATAGTCTTTGAGACTTTCTCCGATTTCTTGTTTTCCTTACTCAGATTACTTTCTCCTCCTTCTTTTCTATATTGTATCTAGTATGAGGCACTTGGACCTACACACAGATAGTAATAGACAAGCTAGAAAAGCTCTCCTTGAGAAGTCGACAGTCGGTCGGATAGGTTCTCAGACTTACCTTTAGAAAACGATCAGAGAGTTGCAAAAATACTCTGACGTATGTGTGAGATAATGCAGATAAATGCACAAACTAGAAGGGTAAAGTGTTGTGCTCCTGTCCCTATGCTTGTTCGTGTTTTGTGTGTGTTCCTTCACTCTTCTGTTCCGGCACCTCCTTCTTCTTGGTCTCTGTGTGAGAACAGCAAGAACGACAGAGAGTTTGTATCTGATGTCTCCTTGTGAGCACACAGATACTGATTGGGCTAGAGGGTACGAGACACCTGCTTGAGGCCAATCAAATTATTTGTTTTGTGAAAGAGTTATGAGGGAGCTGTGTTGGAGTATTTGTTTTCGTCTGGCGTCCCCGTGTGAGACAGGTCAGTGAAAATTCACTCTGTTGCCTGTGTGGCAAAGCAGAAAGAAATCACCCTAGTGATGTGGACTCCAAATGTAATGCCCCCAACGATAGCTAGTAAAAAGTCGGTAATACAACCAAACACATTCCTCAAGAATGAGAATGATGTCTCGTTGTATTAGCTCAGTGAAGCCAAAAAAAGGAAAACTGCAACAGACCAGGAATAAAATGGCATCAGGTCC
>WBZZ01006730.1:150000-152500 GCA_019918135.1 Paulinella micropora | reverse complement strand
GTACGTACATTCTAGGTGTGTGTGTGTGTGTGTGTGTGTGTGTGTTTGTAGGTCTCTGTGTCTCTCTCTGTCTCTCTCTCTCTCAATCTCTCTCTCTCTTCTTCTTCTTCTTCTTCTTCTTCTTCTTCTTCTTCTTCTTCTTCTTCTTCTTCTTCTTCTTCTTCTTCTTCTTCTTTCTTCTTCTTCTTCTTCTTCTTTCTTCTTCTTCTTTCTTCTTCTTCTTCTTTTTTTTTTTTTTTTTTTTTTTCTTCTTCTTTCTTCTTCTTCTTCTTCTTCTTCTTCTTCTTCTTCTTCTTCTTCTTCTTTCTTCTTCTTCTTCTTCTTCTTCTTCTTCTTCTTCTTCTTCTTCTTCTTCTTCTTCTTCTTCTTCTTCTTCTTCTTCTTTCTTCTTCTTCTTCTTCTTCTTCTTCTTCTTCTTCTTCTTCTTTTCTTCTTCTTCTTCTTCTTCTTCTTCTTCTTTCTTCTTCTTCTTCTTCTTCTTCTTTCTTCTTCTTCTTCTCTTCTTCTTTCTTCTTCTTCTCTTCTTCTTCTTCTTCTTCTTCTTCTTCTCTTCTTCTTCTTCTTCTTCTTTCTTCTTCTTCTTCTTCTTCTTCTTCTTCTTCTTCTCTTCTTCTTCTTCTTCTTCTTCTTCTTCTTCTTCTTCTTCTTTCTTCTTCTTCTTCTTCTTCTTCTTCTTCTTCTTCTTCTTCTTCTTCTTCTTCTTCTTCTTCTTCTTCTTCTTTCTTCTTCTTCTTCTTCTTCTTCTTCTTCTTCTTCTTCTTCTTCTTCTTCTTCTTCTTCTTCTTCTTCTTCTTCTTCTTCTTCTTTCTTCTTCTTCTTCTCTTCTTCTTCTTCTCTTCTTCTTCTTCTTCTTCTTCTTCTTCTTCTTTCTTCTTCTTCTTCTTCTTCTTCTTCTTCTTCTTTTCTTCTTCTTCTTCTTCTTTCTTCTTCTTCTTCTTCTTCTTCTTCTTCTTCTTCTTTCTTCTTCTTCTTCTTCTTCTTCTTCTTCTTCTTCTTCTTCTTCTTCTTCTTCTTCTTCTTCTTCTTCTTCGTTTTTATTGAGAGAACAATTTTACAATTGGACGCAGGGAACGTCCACGTGAAAAGTATAACTAGTAAGTTATACCTTTATCTAACCTTGACGTCAATGTATCTGATTATCATAACACTTGTAAAAATGTTCCTGACGCGACACTCGTGCACGAGGGTCAGACGTCGACGCCACCTCCCAAAAGACAAAAATATTGTAAGCAAGAGATTAGTGAACTCAGCAATCGGTGCTTGGCGCCCAAATGTCCTTCGCCTTATCCTTTGCAAGCGAACAAAATGAGGTCAGCTACTATATGCAAGACATGCTCCTATCGAATGAGGAACCAGAACAAGAGGAAACACTTGCAGGAAGGAAAACAATTATTACAAACTCTGGCGGAGAAGCAAGAAGCAATGGAGAAGCTTCAAGCAACACTTGCTGCGGAAGTAGTCGAAAAACGAACACAAGAGGTCACATTACAGACATATATATATGTATATACATAATATATACATATATATGTTGATACATATTTTAATTTTTTTTACTTGAGAATTCGAAGATAACATATATATATATATATATATATATATATATATATATACTAGATATAGAGAAACACAGTTAGTTTGTCTACCTAATATAAGTATCTTTCTAAATCTATTTAGCTTTGTAGATTAGTACACAGATCGTTGTTATTTTAGGCTGCCCTGCAACAACTGAGGGTGGAAATAGACCACCGGAGGGTGGAAAATGGCAAATTGCTTGACGAAAAAGCTAGATATCTTCAAAAAACAGCTGCGCTGCAGAAGCAACAGAACAAAGAAGGTACTACACTCAGGAAGCAATATGACGAAAACGTCAAGGAACTTATGGACGAGTTGCTTACGAAAACACAAAATTATAATGCGCTTGAAAGTAATTACAATTTGTTGGCTGGTGTAGTACAAGGCTTGCAAAACCTTCAAGACTTGTAAAAACCTAAAGCGCAATTGCTGCACAAGATCATCCTCTCAGCCTCTCTGCTGCTCATCGTACTCTACAAGTGTACCCACACTACCTGGTAACTTACCATTTTCGCCAACTCACGTCACGACGATCCCCTGTCGCGTCTTCGGGAGCACAAGAGGAAATGTCTGGATCCATTTGCCATCCTGGGAGCTAAAAAACCTTTTTAAGTTTAGTCTGAGATGACACCTCATCATGGTACACTCACGCTCGATATTAATAGTAGCAGTGACGAATGCAGTCTACCTTTTAATGAAGACTCATGGCAGGAACTTATATTAATTATTAAATTTCATTAATATATTGCTGTTGACATTCAAGACAACAAAAAAAATTGATTTTTCTGTTTTGGTTGGAATTTCAGTTTTGGTTGGAATTTTGATTTTGGGTGAAAATTTGAATTTTTCAAATTAACTGCTATATTCGTCCGCAAAATATCGTAAATTTTCGCGAAATGTTACCGTTAAATTTGAAAATTTGAAT
>WBZZ01006730.1:115000-120000 GCA_019918135.1 Paulinella micropora | reverse complement strand
TGCTGTATGGATATGCGTAGCCCAGGCTGGGGAGTGTGGTTTTGATATCTTTACTGCACAAGGCGGTCGCGCCTATCTATCTATCTATCTATCTATCTATCTATCTATCTATCTATCTATCTATCTATCTATCTATCTATCTATCTATCTATCTATCTATCTATCTATCTATCTATCTATTTATCTATCTATCTATCTATCTATCTATCTATCTATCTATCTATCTATCTATCTATCTATCTATCTATCTATCTATGGGCTAGGTCCCTGCGGGGGTTTAGGCCTCATACAATGTCATCATTGTAGCTTGCGCAAGCTTACGGTGCTCAAAACACTTGGACTAACGGCTTCCTTTTCTTTCTCTTCTTCCTTATCCTCCCACTCTCCATTCCTAGATTGCCTTTTTCTTCAACGTCCTTCCTCCTCTTCTTTTTCCAGAACACAGTCTACCCGTGATTCCCATCCCGGACACATGCACAGTACACAAATTATTGTTTGATGTGAAACTGCGTTCCTTTGCAAGGACTACATTCCTTTGCGACATCTCATCTATCTATCTATCTATCTATCTATCTATCTATCTATCTGTCTGTCTATCTATCTGTCTGTCTGTCTGTCTGTCTATCTATCTATCTATCTATCTATCTATCTATCTATCTATCTATCCATCCATCTAGTCGCCTAGTGCTAAATCAAGGGATGTCGAGAACAAAATTATTATTATTATTATTATTATTATTATTATTATTATTATTATTATTATTATTATTATTATTATTATTATTATTATTATTATTATTATTATTATGGACACCGTGATAGCCCAGTGGTCAAGTTCTACCATCTGGGCCCTGTCACCAGTTCGATTCCCGTCGGTGCCACCAGTATTTTCATTGAACATACCGGTCCGTCTGGAAGTGTTGGAACTGCCCTTGCGGGGGTGTCATTAGAGCCTATCGTCAATTCTTCGTACTCCCCTCACGGGTGAGACGATGGAGGCGCATGTGCAGATTTGCATCAGCCATTGACAGAGAAGCACTATTATTATTATTATTATTATTATTATTATTATTATTATTATTATTATTATTATTATTATTATTATTATTATGGAGGGGTGCACAGTATGGCACCCCACGGGAAGAGGAGGTGGTTGGGCCTCTTCCCACTGGTTTCGAGGCTATGTAGTTGTGTTGGTTCCGAGGCTCTGTTGTTGTGTGGGTTCCGAGGCTATGTCGATGTGGGTTCCGAGGCTATGTTGTTGTGTTGGTTCCGAGGCCATGTCGTTGTGTTGTTTTTTATAAGACATACACCACGTGGGATCAAAGGGGTATTTACATTCCGCGATCTAGGGGTGGTGAGGGGTTTCGAAGCGTCCCAGATACTTACCACAAAACGTCCTCATGCGCTGGCAGACCGCATGAAATGTCTGCTACCCCTGTGAGTACCTCCATGCGGGACCTACCCAGTCTCGTGGAGCTCTCACGCGGGGAAGATCAATCATTTGTAGTTGATTTCCTGCAAGGTACCCGACACTGTGCGGGTAGTAGGGACTTCCTTTTGGGGCCTTCTATGCAGGATGGTTAGAGTCACTCTTCCCTCCCCAACATACTCACTGTAGTCCCTGTTGGGTCGAGGGATGGAGGCGCATGGCCCTCGGGCTCAGCCATGACAGATCAATATATAAATTATTATTATTATTATTATTATTATTGTCGGTGCCACCAGTATTTTCATTGAACATACCGGTCCGTCTGGAAGTGTTGGAACTGCCCTTGCGGGGGTGTCATTAGAGCTTATCGTCAATTCTTCGTACTCCCCTCACGGGTGAGACGATGGAGGCGCATGTGCAGATTTGCATCAGCCATTGACAGAGAAGCACTATTATCATATTATTATCATTATTATTATTATTATTATTATTATTATTATTATTATTATTATTATTATTATTATTATTACTATTACTATCTGTATTACGATTACTATTACTATTACTATTACTATTATTATTATTATTATTATTATTATTATTATTATTATTATTATTATTGATATTGTTACTGTTATTATTATTATTATTATTATTATTATTATTATTATTATTATTATTATCATTATGGAGGGGTGCACAGTATGGCACCCCACGGGAAGAGGAGGTGGTTGGGCCTCTTCCCATTGGTTCCCGAGGCTATGTCGTTGTGTTGGTTCCGAGGCTATGTCGTTGTGTTGTTTGTATAAGACATACACCACGTGGGATCAAAGGGGTATATACATTCCGCGATCTAGGGGTGGTGACAGGTTTCGAGGCGTCCCAGACACTTACCACAAAACGTCCTCATGCGCTGGCAGACCGCATGAAATGTCTGCTACCCCTGTGAGTACCTCCATTCGACTTATACCCAGTCTTGTGGAATTCTCTCAAAGGGAAGATCAATCATTTGCAGTTGATTCTCTGCAAGGTACCCGACACTCCGAGCGGGTACCTATTCAGAGATGGTCAGAGTCACTCTTCCCTCCTCAACATTCACTGTTGTGACTGTTGGGTCGAGGGATGGAGGCGCATGGCCCTTGGGTTCGGCCATGACAGATCAATACAACACTATTATTATTATTATTATTATTATTATTATTATTATTATTATTATTATTATTAGGGAGTACATAGGCCATCGGTCCCTTTCCATGGGCTGTTTGGTATAAAGCTCCTAGAGTAATGTTCTATGCCGTCACTTCCTTTATTCCACCGATTGGTGTGGAGACTTTCCTTATGGAATGGAGGACTGGATGCACATGGCCTTTTGGCTCAGCAATTGGCAGGAGATACACTATTATTATTATTATTATTATTATTATTATTATTATTGGACACCGTGATAGCCCAGTGGTCAAGTTCTACCATCGTCGGTGCCACCAGTATTTTCATTGAGCATACCGGTCCGTCTGGACCAGTATTTTCATTGAACATACCGGTCCGTCTGGAAGTGTTGGAACTGCCCTTGCGGGGGTGTCATTAGAGCTTATCGTCAATTCTTCGTACTCCCCTCACGGGTGAGACGATGGAGGCGCATGTGCAGAAATGCATCAGCCATTGACAGAGAAGCACTATTATTATTATTATTATTATTAAACTGTGACGCCAACTCATAACCCTTTGGTGGTAGATGCTGGGGAGGAGGGTCGTTGCGCGCGTAAAAGATCTTAAACTCCGCATATGCTGGTTGATAGCCCAGGACCCAGCAGACACCAGATTGTTATGGGTGGGGTTTCGAGGCAGCTCTAGCAACCGCGCTTGGTGTATGCACTTGCACATTCGGTGACGTCTTGCAAGAGGTTGCTGGGACTGCGGAATAACCTCGGCTTAGTGCAGTCTTGCCCTCAGGAGCTCCATCGGTGGCCCCGATCATCAGGCGAGAGACTGACACGGGGGGGTGGAGGACCTCGAACAAGGGTATTGGAGGCTTATGTCCGTTGAGGATATGCCATTAGCTGCATCAGTACGCCTCAGATATAGTAAATCTGCCTTGGAGTGTTGACTGTGACATATTTGAGGGAAATCCCGATGAAAAAACCTAGTCACACTTGCTAAACAGAGTTCCAGCCCAATGGCCTCAAGGCGTTAAACTGTGACGCCAACTCATAACCCTTTGGTGGTAGATGCTGGGGAGGAGGGTCGTTGCGCGCGTAAACGATCTTAAACTCTGCATATGCTGGTTGATAGCCCAGGACCCAGCAGACACCAGATTGTTATGGGTGGGGTTTCGAGGCAGCTCTAGCAACCGCGCTTGGTGTATGCACTTGCACATTCGGTGACGTCTTGCAAGAGGTTGCTGGGACTGCGGAATAACCTCGGCTTAGTGCAGTCTTGCCCTCAGGAGCTCCATCGGTGGCCCCGATCATCAGGCGAGAGACTGACACGGGGGGGTGGAGGACCTCGAACAAGGGTATTGGAGGCTTATGTCCGTTGAGGTGGAGGACCTCGAACAAGGGTATTGGAGGCTTATGTCCGTTGAGGATATGCCATTAGCTGCATCAGTACGCCTCAGATATAGTATTATTATTATTATTATTATTATTATTATTATTATTATTATTATTATTATTATTATTAGGGAGTACATAGGCCATCGGTCCTTTCCATGGGCTGATTGGTATAAAGCTCCTAGAGTAATGTTCTATGCCGTCACTTCCTTTATTCCACCGATTGGTGTGGAGACTTTCCTTATGGAATGGAGGACTGGATGCACATGGCCTTTTGGCTCAGCAATTGGCAGGAGATACACTATTATTATTATTATTATTATTATTATTATCATTATTATTATTATTATCATTATTATTATTATTATTATTATTATTATTATTATTATTATTATTATTATTATTATTATTATTATTATTATTATTATTATTATTCAGCCCAATGGCCTTACGGCGTTAAACTGTGATGCCAACTCAAAACCATTTGGTGGATGATGCTTGGGAGGAGGGTCGTTGGGCGCCTGTCGAAGATCTTAAACTCCGCTATGCCGGTTGATAGCCCGTGGACCCAGCGGATACCAACTTGTTATGGGTGGGGTTTTGAGGTAGTTCTAGCAACCATGCTTGGTGTACGCACTTGCACATGCGGCAACGTTTTGCAAGAGGTTGTTGGGACTGCGGAATAACCTCGGCTTAGTGTAGTCTTGCCCTCAGGAGCTCCATCGGTGGCCCCTATAATCAGTCGAGAGACTGACTAGGTGGGGATGGAGCACCTCGAACAAGAGCATGAGCCTCAGCTGCATCAGTATGCCTTAGTGTTGACTGTGATATATTTGAGGGTAACACCTGATGATAAAAACTTAGTCACGCTTGTTTATCAGAGTTCCAGCCCAATGGCCTTACGGCGTTAAACTGTGATGCCAACTCAAAACCATTTGGTGGATGATGCTGGGGAGGAGGGTCGTTGGGCGCCTGTCGAAGATCTTAAACTCCGCTATGCCGGTTGATAGCCCATGGAC
>WBZZ01006730.1:62500-65000 GCA_019918135.1 Paulinella micropora | reverse complement strand
GTGAACTCCTCTGAGGTTCTGTGTGTGTACGTACGTATGTATGCATGTATGTATGTATGAATGTATGAATGTATGTATGTATGTAT
Organism: Paulinella micropora; assembly: GCA_019918135.1. Classification (NCBI taxonomy): domain Eukaryota; phylum Cercozoa; class Imbricatea; order Euglyphida; family Paulinellidae; genus Paulinella; species Paulinella micropora. The sequence goes on along the minus strand of WBZZ01006730.1, from coordinate 64,914 downwards.
GTATGTATGTTGTGCAAACGTGGAGTGAACTCCTCTGAGGTTCTGTGTGTGTGTGTGTGTGTGTGTGTGTGTGTGTATGTGTGTGTGTGAGTGTGTGAGTGTGTATGTATGTATGTATGTTGTATGTATGTATGTATGTATGTATGTAATGTATGTATGTAATGTATGTATGTATGTATGTATGTATGTATGTATGCAATCTATGTATGTAATTTAATGTATGTATGTATGTATGTATGTATGTATGCATGTATGTAATGCAATTATGTAATGCATGCATGTCATGCATGTTTGTAATGTATGTATATATGTATATGTATGTATGTATGCATGTATGTATGTATGTATGTATGTATGTTGTACAAACGTGGGATGTGCCCGTCTGACGTTTTTTATCTATTTATCTATCTATCTATCTATCTATCTATCTATCTATCTATCTATCTATCTATCTATCTATCTATCTATCTATCTATCTATCTATCTATCTATCTAACCCTAACCCTAACTTCAATCGAATGCGGGGCTCGCGGCATGGTATCGTTCTCTGTTCATCGATGTTTCCGCGCCTTGGGTTTTTCACATCCCCAATCCAAATCCCTTCCTTCAAGCTATCGTCCTGCGTAGCTCGTTGCTCTTTTGCGATCTATCGCTCCTGTGCAGTCAAAAATTGGACTAATCTTCCTCTAGTCCGTATCGGTGACTGCATTCCGTCATAGCCGTCCAGTGTTGCATAGCCCGGGCTAGGTCCCTTCAGGGGTTTAGGCCTCATACAATGTCATCATTGTAGCTTGCGCAAGCTTACGGTGCTCAAAACACTTGGACTAACGGCTTCCTTTTCTTTCTCTTCTTCCTTATCCTCCCCACTCTCCATTCCTAGATTGTCTTTTTCTTCAACGTCCTTCCTCCTCTTCTTTTTTCCAGAACACAGTCTACCCGTGATTCCCACCGGACACATGCACAGTACACAAATTACTGTTTGATGTGAAACTGCGTTCCTTTGCAAGGACTACATTCCTTTGCGACATCTCATCTATCTATCTATCTCTCTCTATCTATCTATCTATCTATCTATCTATCTATCTATCTATCTATCTATCTATCTATCTATCTATCTATGTACAGGATAGTTTTCGGATTATGTTCTCGACCATGTGCGAAGAGCCTCGCGATTGCCTCACTGAGGTTGCATATCTATCTATCTATCTATCTATCTATCTATCTATCTATCTATCTATCTATCTGTCTATCTATCTATCTATCTATCTATCTATCTATCTATCTATCTATCTCTATCTATCTATCTATCTATCTATCTATCTATCTATCTATCTATCTATCTATCTCTCTCTCTCTCTCTATAAAAATATATATATCTGTCTATCTATCTTCCATTTATCTACCTACCTGTTCTCGACCATGTGTGAAGAGCCCCGCCATTGCGTCACTGAGGTCGCCCATCTATCTATCTATCTATCTATCTATCTATCTATCTATCTATCTATCTATCTATCTATCTATCTATCTATCTATCTATCTATCTATCTATCTATCTATCTATCTATCTATCTATCTATCTATCTATCCCTGGAGACGGTCTCTGCCACTGGCAACTCAGCCTAGGGTTCAGATCTAACTATCTCCTACAGTGACGATTTTGTGTCCGCCGTTAATCGCGCGCAGCGCAAGGGCTAAACAGGCAACCAACTCCTGACCATGGCTGATGAAGTCGGGGCGTGATGCAAAGGGTTGATGAAGTCGGGGTTGTAGAAAGGTAACTCACAACGAGCGTGAACTCCTGAAACCTCGACTTGCGTGTGCATCATCTCCTTAGGGCACACGCTCCTGGGGAGTGTTCTAGTGTTGTCCCGTATAGTTCAAAAGGGCTCGGCTACCTTTCGGCTTGAACTGGGCACAGACACCAACCACAGCGAGACAGTGGTTGGTGTGCAGCTTGGCCGGTGCTGAAAGTTCTTGTCCGGGGGTAGTATAGGAGGCCATGGCTTTTCAAGCTAAGCCACGCCCATAGATTAAACATTATCTATCTATCTATCTATCTATCTATCTATCTATCTATCTATCTATCTATCTATCTATCTATCTATCTATCTATCTATCTATCCATCCATCCATCCATCCATCCATCCATCTATCTATCTATCTATCCATCCATCCATCTATCTATCCATCCATCTTTCTATCTATCCATCTATCTATCTATCTATCTATCTATCTATCTATCTATCTATCTATCTATCTATCTATCTATCTATCTATCTATCTATCTATCTATCTATCTATCTATCTGTCTGTCTGTCTGTGTATCTATCTATCTATCTGTCTATCTATCTATCTATCTATCTATCTATCTATCTATCTATCTATCTATCTATCTATCTATCTATCTATCTATC
>WBZZ01006730.1:25000-27500 GCA_019918135.1 Paulinella micropora | reverse complement strand
ATACGTAGGGTATGCAATGCTAGCGCATGCTCTGGCCACTTATACATACATACATAAATACATACATACATACATACATAAATACATACATACATATATACAGACATACATACATACATACATACATACATACATACATACAGACACACAGACATACATACATACAACATACATACATACATACATACATACATACAGACATACATAACATACAGGCAGACATACATACGTACATGCATACATACGTACATGCATACATACGTAGGGTATGCAATGCTAGCGCATGCTCTGGCCACGTATACATACATACATACATACATACATACAGACATACATAACATACATACATACATACATACAGACACACAGACATACAGACATACATACATAACATACAGGCAGACATACATACGTACATGCATACATACCATACGTAGGGTACGCAATGCTAGCGAATGCTCTGGCCACGTATACATAGATACATAGATACATACATACATACATACATACATAACATACATTCATACAGACACACAGTCATACATAACATACATACATACATACAACATACATACATACATATAGACATACATACAGACATACATAAAATACAGGCAGACATACATACGTGCATGCATACATACGTAGGGTATGCGATCCTAGCGCGTGCTTTGGCCACCTATGCTAAAGAGCCGTTACCAAACAAGCCAAGCCTAGCCAGCGTGGCTAATGTATTTCACACCATACCATACCATACCATACCATACCATACCATACCATACCATACCATACCATACCATACCATACCAGACCAGACCAGACCAGACCAGACCAGACCAGACCAGACCAGACCAGACCAGACCATACCATACCATACCATACCAGACCAGACCAGACCAGACCAGACCAGACCAGACCAGACCATACCATACCATACCATACCATATCATACCATATCATAGCATATGACGTAAGCAAACACAGTCTAGCAAGACCACATCATATCATATGGTATTATATCGTATCATACCAATAAACCAAGCCTGCCAAGCGTGGCGCAGGTAGGGGGGAGAAAAAAAGGGAGAGAGAGGGGGGGGAGGGAGAGAGGGAGGAGGAGAAGAAGAAGAAGAAGAAGAAGAAGAAGAGAGAGAGAGAGAGAGAGAGAGAGAGAGAGAGAGAGAGAGAGAGAGAGAGCGAGGGAGAGGTGCATGTGTGTGTGGGGGGGGGGGGGGGGAGGGTTGGGGGGGGGGGCAAGAGAGAGAGAGGGGGGGGGGGGGGGGGGACCATACCATACCGTACCCTTCCATACCATGCTATCTATCTATCTATCTATCTATCTATCTATATATCTATCTATCTATCTATCTATCCATCCATCCATCCATCCATGCATCCATCCATCCATTCATCCATCTATCTATCTATCTATCTATCTATCTATCTATCTATCTATCTATCTATCTATCTATCTATCCTCCTAGAAAATGAAGGGGTTCGAGGGCGCTAGCACAGTAGATGTAGCTGTGTTTCCCTGCCTCATCTCCGACTTGCTAGATCTACAATCGCCGGTCAACCTCATCTATATTCATCCATCTATCTAGCTAGCTATCTCTTTGTTGTGTTTCCCTCCCTCTATCTATATATCTATCTATCCATCTATCTATCTATCTATCTATCTATCTATCTATCTATCTATCTATCTATCTGTCTGTCTGTCTGTCTGTCTGTCTATCTATCTATCTATCTATCTATCTATCTGTCTGTCTATCTGGCTGTCTATGTATCTATCTATCTGTCTCATCTGTCTGTCTATCTGTCTGTCTATCTGTCTGTCTATCTATCCATTTATCCATCTATCCACCTATCCACCTATCCACCCATCCGTCCATCCATCCATCCATCCACCCATCTATCCATCCATCCATCCATCCATCCATCCATGCGTCCGTCCATCTATCCATCCCTGTATATCTATCTACCTTTCTATCTACTTAGGACACATATCAGTTCTGGCAGACGTATACCTGGCTGACTCGCCCAGAGCTGAAGGCAAATGCTCAGGTGTAATAGAATGTCATGTCATGTAATATAATGTAATGTAATGTAATGTAATTTAATGTAATGTAATGTAATGTAATGTAATGCAATGTAATGTCGTGTCATGTCATGTCATGCCATGTCATGCCATCTAATGCCATATAATCTCATGTATCTCGTGAAACCTAATCTAATCTAATTTAATCTAATCTAATCTAATCTAATCTAATCTAATCTAATCCAATGCAATCTAAAATCTAATCTAATCTGATCTAATCTGATCTAATCTAATCTAATCTAATCTAATCTAATCTAATCTAATCTAATCTAATCTTTCTTATCTAATCTTATCTAATCTAATCTAATCTAATCTAATCCAATCTAATCTAATCTAATCTAATCTAATCTAATCTAATCTAATCTAGTCTAGTCTAGTCTAGTACTAGTCTAGTCCTAGTCCCAG
>WBZZ01006729.1:17500-52907 GCA_019918135.1 Paulinella micropora | reverse complement strand
ATGTCATCGATATAGCAAAATGCATATTCTCCCGCCTTCTGTCCCCGCCTTCTCATAAAGCCACCGTCAGACAAATCATCGTACTGACTGCTCAACATCTTCTGCATCGCCTTCTGGAAAAGTCCTGGGGCTTGCTTGAGGCCCATCGGAAGCACTTTCCATTGGTATATTTCCATACCCACCACAAATGCCGTCAGCCATCTGGACTTTTCCTCCAGTGGTATCTGCCAGAAGCCATTCTTAAGGTCAATGACCGAATAGAATTTTGCATTCCGCAGTACTCTCCTTCCTTCTTCTAATGTCGGGAGAGGATTTCTCTCTTCCTCCAGCACCTTGTTAACACGAGCATAGTTAACTGTCAGGCGCCATTCTCCTCCTGGCTTCGGCACTATTCTCGGTTGTGAGACTATTGGAGATGTTGATCTGTCTTGCTCCGCTATTTTCGCCTCATGTATACTCAAATTCGCCCTTCGTGGTGCCGGTGACGGCTCCGCACCCGGTATTTTGTAAATAACCGCAGTGAAATCTTCAGGCTTGACACCACCTGCATGTGGAGGGTCAAAAATTTCCTTGTTCGCCTCTAATTTGGCTTTTAAAAGCTCCTTCTCCTTCTCCGTGCCTACTCCTTCTTCCAATATTTTCCGCGCCGCCTCTTGAAAATCTTCATCAGACATCTGCTTATGCTGCTTGAGGGGTTCTCTGTCCTCCTCCAAGCCTAAGTCCTCTTCCGAGACATCATCTAGGCCCGTCTTTTCATACGTGACCGTGTCCGGCTCATCATCTTTACCGAGCTCCACCAGCATGTCAATGAGTCTCGCGTATTGCAAAGGAGCTTTACGGGTGTAAAAACCATCAAAGCATGTGAATGCTTGCGGTATCAATTTCAACTTGTCGAGGTCTCTGAGCTTCCGCTTGTATGCACTGCTCTGCTCACGAGTTCCCATACGACAAGCCACCACTAGCTGTTGCTTGCGAGAGGGTACCGGTATAGGATGATCAATAAGCCGGTCCCTTATTTCCTGCGCCCATATCGCCTTCTCATTATATGGCAGGATAATAGTATACGGCTTATTATTTTCGAATAAAGTCCGTAAGCATTTTTTCACTTCAGACAGTGAGCGCGGCCACGTGGGCTCGTCACCCCAGAAATCAGTAATAAAACTTTTAATAGTTTCTGGTGGAGTATCCGGGATTCGCCCCGTTCTCCTTGGTACAAACGCCTCCCTTTTTTCTTCTCCTACTTTCGCATGGAAACAGTATCCGTTAGTAATATGGACATCTGTTCCTACTCTTCCGCGAATCTCGCCAACGACGGGCTTCTTTGTGCGACACATATAATCTCCTCCTTTCGCTTCTCGATTAAGTCATCAATAGACTTTTTGTCCCAATGGCATGTCGGAACTGTGACAGTGCACACTTGGGATTCCCAATTGTCGGTCCAGGACAGTTCATCCGGTCTTACGACATGGGGGTGAACGTACACCTCAAGTGCCTCATGTGCGATGGCCATCTTTTTGTGATCCGTCGCTAGACTCAGCTCATAAGCCTCATAAGAGTCAGTAGCGTTGAAGGGATCAATATCGTTCTCTTCTCCTCTTTTTACTCCATATATCACTCGCCGTGCGGCGCAATCAATCACAGCCCCCATCGTAGCCAATTGGTCATACGATAGTAATATTGACCCGTGGTAACCGGGGACGACATAGAGATCCATACGGTATACTCGTGCGGATTTTAATTTAAAGGTCAGTGTGATGATTCCCGTGATATCCGTCCGGCTGCTCACTCCTTTGAGAGTGCCCGTTGACTTTTTCATATTTCCGTCCACCCAGTCCCGGTATCGATTTAAAAACTTCCTGCCGACAATATTAATATTCGCCATCGTATCATTACCAACTTTTAATATTGTTTCACAATAAAGTTCCGTATAACACAGAGCATCGGGCCTGTGTATATTGGCTGCGAGAACAAGAACTTTACGTTCCAAATTTTGGAGTCTTGTCTCTAAGTTTTTCAACTCCTCCTTCTTCTCCTCCTGCTTCACCTCATTAACATTTTTATTATTCTGCGGTACTGGTGCGTTTACTATTTGAGCGACATTGTCTTGTGGTACTTGAGTACACACATTGTCTTTTTGCTCGCCACCCGCCGCGACCGTAGACATTGAGTCTGTTCGTGGTTGTTTGCTTGGCCGAGGCGATACATCTGCCATTGGCCTCCTCGCCTCCATCGCAAGTCTCGCCTTCCTATTTGCATCAGTTATCATTGGTAACCGTGCTGTATGAACGGGTATGAGACTACCTTGGGGCTGCAGTCTCTGTGTACCCACATTTTTGTTTTCACATAGAGGAAGCGTTGGCCCAGTCTGCACAACAGCATTAGAAAGCACTGTGACTTTAGGGTTAAACTTCACAGTCTTCTCCTTCCTCTCTTCTTCCCCCTCCAGTCATTCCACCACCTCGAAACGATTACCTTGAGTAGTGTCCGGGTAGGATGACGTATCAGTCTCCGAGGCAGTGTTGTAGGCCTGAGCTCGACCGAAATTTGGGTTGGAGCTTGCCCACGAGCCTCCTCCTCCTCTGGGTGGGGGGGCTGGAGCTCGAACAGCTCTCCCTCCATAATGGGTATCCCCGACCTCCTCCTCTTCCTCTCTGAGGGGTTCCCTGCCACCTCGAGGCTCCTCTCCATGTTCCTCGTCCTCGTCCTCCTCCTCCTCCTCCTCGTCCTCCTGCTCCTGCTCCTCCTTCTCGTCCTCTTTGAGAGGCCTTTAAGTTCTTTTGTCTCTCCCTTTCCTCCTTCTTCTCCTTCATCCTCTTCATGTAGGTAATGATTGCCTCTCGTAACTCCTCATCATCACACATATTGGCATACCAACCTTCGTTCACAGCGGCAATCTGAAGCATATTGAAAAGGCCCGGTTCCTTGCCTTCCGTCCTGCTCAGAAAATTTGCCCTTGCTGTTGGGTTCTGCCTATCGTGATTGAAAGAGCAGTCTCTGTTCTCCATCTGTGCCTTACACTGCAAGCCCGCGAACCACCTCCAACATGCGGTCTTCAGGTCTGGCTCTCTCTGTCTCTTCCAACCGGCAACTCTGTTTGTGTACGTGGTTTGTGCGCCAACAGGTACACCGCCTGCCTGTGCCGTATGTGCCTCCGTGAGCGAGTCCATGTTTGAGCATGCACTCATCACTTCTTGAAACAGTGCTGACGGAGCAATGCTTTGAACCGTATTTTCGAACACGTGTGTATCGAGGAAGTTCTTGGACTTCACTGAGCTAAACGTCGAGCATTGTTGTATGAGCTGAGTAAGCTTACTCGGGTTAACTGTGTGTAACGCCGAAAAGAAATAGAGGATGATCGACTTGCGGCCATAGAATAGCCCATAGGAGGAAACTACCTCCGTAAGGGTCGCCGCCAAGCCAACAGCACTCCTCAAACTCATCGCCACTGTCTCAAAGATTTCAAATCCTATGAGAGTACCAGTGCAGAGATGCTGGTCCATGAGATTGAAAATATGAAATGAGTGTGGCCACCGCCAGTTCACACTGAGCGTCTAAGCCTGTTGCATTGTTTCTCTTAATCTCCTCCTTCTTTCTCAAAAACTTGTACTGTGTCAGATCAAATCCCTCCGAGACTAGAGATTGGTCAAAAACAGTAACAAGGGCCTCGTATTCCTGCGTTTCGTCGCAAGGAAAAGCCTTCATGCAGGCATTGATCTCTTTGAGCTTGCTCAAAAGCGAAGCATCAGAGTCTTTGTCTGAGCTCGTCTTGGCATATAGCATGAGACTTGCCACTCCTCCTTTCTTCCCCTTGAAGGCATTTATGATGTTCTGTCTGTCCTTCTTCTCCGTGTTTGTGACCACCACCGTAGTTGAGCCCGAGGGTGCAGGGGCTGGTGGGGCAGGAGCTGGTGGGGTCAAATATGTCGGAGGGTGTGTCTTTGCACCACTCACTTTTGCTTTCATTCTTTCCAGTCTCATCGTCTTCTCGAACTCCTCATTCTCTTTCGCCTTCTTCTTCTCAGATATCACCAGCTTTTGAGCATGAGTGATAAAGGCCACCAATTCAGAAGCAGATCTGAGAAAATTATATTTCTCCACATATTGGTCAACACCTGCTTTGTTGGCGACCGGTGGTGCGTTACTAAGTGATTTAAGGACAGAGTGATCCTTGGTAGGAATCCATCTCTTCCATGCCTCCTTGTGCAGTAACGCACCCATGAACAGTCTGATCTTGGTCAGAACTCTGTCGGTCTTCTCTAACTCATCAATCACAGGATGAGTTTCTCCTGCTGCCTTAATGCTTTTTTCCATCTCTGCCTTCCCCTCCTCCAAGGCCTTTATTTCCATTGTAAAAAAATGAAATATGCCACTCGAGTTTTTCGAACCCAGATTGGTCTTCATTTTTGTTACATCGACTGCCTCCTGACCAGTCGCGAGGAATCTGGCCGTTGCTCTTGGGTTTGTGTACTGGAGGTAACCCTCACATCGTGGGCCGTATGTACGTTCCCAAATCAGGGTTTGAGTGTACACCCCAAAGATAGCATCGAGTAATTCAAGGTGGGTGTGTGTGTCCCCAAACTTGATATGCTGTATCTTCTTTCTCTCTTCTGGATCAGAGACCAGTTTGCCGAGGAGCTGTGCTGTGTTTGATAATAGGATATAGACATCCTTTTTAGCACGACTTTTCTCTCTTCTTTGATCCTGAGGGATCCACACATAGGTGTCCTTCTCTACCCCCATCTTGTTATCAAACTCTTCTTTAGTGAGGTCATAGTGGTCTTGCACCCACTGTTGTTCCTCCACTGTGATCTCCTCTCCATCACTATGAATCAAGTCGATCATTTTTCGTCCTCCTCCTCCCGTGTAGGCAGGTGGTAAGGGATTACCATATGCTCCTCCTCCTCCCTCTCTTCTTGTTCAAATCCTCCTTCATCTTCGTCTCCTCCATATCTTCCTTCATCATCCCAGCCCTCTTCTACTCCTCCTCCTACTCCTTCATCTCCTCCTCCTCCTTCATTCAATCCTCCTCCTCCTCCTTCATTCAATCCTCTTCCTCCTCCTCCTCCTGCTTCTTCTTCTTCTCTTCTTTGATCTGCCTCCGAGAATTCACTCACTTCGGCGGTCTCTGTCGACATGATGTCGTAGTAGTGATCAACAGGAGGACAGTGTCAGCTCCTATGTTTGGTTTTTGTTCGTTTGTGTTCTGTTCCTCCTTCAGTCGATTGACTAGTGAAGAGAGAAACTAATAGAGAGGGTAGGATAAGATTCCCTGTCCTCTATGAAACACTGTTTGTATGTTTGTTTTTGTTTGAGAAAAATAGTCTTTGACTTTCTTCGATTTCTTGTTCTCCTTACTCAGATTACTTTCTCCTCCTTCTTTTCTATATTGTATCTAGTATGAGGCACTTGGACCTACACACAGATAGTAATAGAGAAGCTAGAAAAGCTCTCCTTGAGAAGTCGACAGTCGGTCGGATAGGTTCTCAGACCTACCTTTAGAAAACGATCAGAGATTTGCAAAAATACTCTGACGTATGTGTGAGATAATGCAGATAAATGCACAAACTAGAAGGGTAAAGTGTTGTGCTCCTGTCCCTATGCTTGTTTGTGTTTTGTGTGTGTTCCTTCACTCTTCTGTCCACCTCCTTCTTCTTGGTCTCTGTGTGAGAACAGCAAGAACGACAGAGAGTTTGTATCTGATGTCTCCTTGTGAGCACACAGATACTGATTGGGCTAGAGGGTACGAGACACCTGCTTGAGACCAATCAAATTATTTGTTTTGTGAAAGAGTTATGAGGGAGCTGTGTTGGAGTATTTGTTTTCGTCTGACGTCCCCGTGTGAGACAGGTCAGTGAAAATTCACTCTGTTGCCTGTGTGGCAAAGCAGAAAGAAATCACCCTAGTGATGTGGACTCCAAATGTAATGCCCCCAACGATAGCTCGTAAAAAGTCGGTAATACAACCAAACACAGTCCTCAAGAATGAGAATGATGTCTCGTTGTATTAGCTCAGTGAAGCCAAAAAGGAAAACGGCAACAGACCAGGAATAAAATGGCATCAGGTCCAATCCGGACAAATAATACTGAAAAACAAGCTGGTGCACCTGTCACCAGAAAAAGGTACTTTTTACCGGCTATCCGGGGGTGATGCCTACAAGGTGCTGCGAAAACGGAAAGCGAACCCTTGCCATGGGACAAACACAGAAATCCGGAGCATGAATTTCCATTGTTTAAGTCCCTGGTGTTTCCAATTGGTAATTTTTGTTACCAATTGGTAACTTTTTTCCGTGAACTTTTTTTCAAGAATTTTCATTCATAAATTGGGCTCAATAAATTACTTCTGAGCACTCTCAGGGCTCCGGAATGACTGTAGGAAGCGACTTGTAGAATTTTCAGCCAAAAATAGTGAGTAGAAGTCAAGAAAAAGGCACTTGACAGAGCCACATTATTTTTTTATTTTTGCCATTTTTGAAGCCATTTTCTGAAAAAAGATGGAGGTGGGTAGCTGCGTTTCGGTGCCATGCGTGAAGCTAGGGAAGGCTTGGGCACGTCGAAAGGTTGGGGAAAGTGTTTGTGATGACATTAGGCTGGTGGGGAAGCTGAAAGACAAAGAAACCAAACATCACAAGGCTCTTGTGACTTTGCGTTTTGACAAGAAGGACTATTTCTTTTCGTCCAACATTCTACGGGTTGAGGATGACCAGACCGTGCATGGTTTTGCCTGCATTGATAGTGATTTGAAAGAGGTAGTAGTACAATTTACTGACGACGAACAGACGAGTGAGGACGAAGCTCTGGGTGGGAACGTGGAAGAAAAATCCGAGCAGCAGGAGCTTGAACCAGAGTTGCTGGACGATGAGGGAGAGAGGAGGAGGTTCATAATTCGTACAATGCCTGCCCTTACTCGGAGGAGGAAGTGGATCAGGAGAATCAAAAACTGCATCAGATGGGGTTTGCGTGGCATTTGAAGGAGCAGAAGGTGGATTGGAGCGCCGATCGTCCTTTGTTCCCACCCAAAACGAGGCTGGAGAACGCTGCCACAGCTTCTGCTCTGGAGTACGTAATCCTTTTTCTCTGCAATACAACCATTCTGTTCAATTTCCAGCTCAGCAAGCAAAATATGTATGTTGTTGTATATGTTTCCAGTTTTGTATGCATGTGAACATGTTGGTTACCAGAGAATTCTAGTTGCGAAGACATGCACTTTGAGTTGTGTTTGTCACTCATTTTCACTGTGTTCTGTGTTTGTCTGCTTTTCTTTTGAATATGTCTTCGGTTTTGCCATTTTTTTCTTCATTTTGTCTTGTAGACATTTCTGTCACTTCATGCCACCGAAAGCAATCAGTAGAACCATAGAGCTTACTAACGCCGAGCTGGCAAAGTCTCAGGAATCGTGGATCAAAAAGCCCATGGATCATGCAGAGTTTTCGGTATTCTTGGGACTGCTTGTCAAAATGTCGATAGCAGATAGGGGTCGCCGTAAAGCACACTGGACTCCTAGGGATGAGGTAGCCTCGGATGGTCTGGCAGGTGACGGGTTTGGGGACTTCATGTCGTTGAATCGTTTTGATAAGATTTTTTCCTGTCTGAAACTAGGACCTGCCTCTGTTGAAGACGACCCCTTCTCCCCAGTTCGGTTCTTCATGGAAGAGACCAACAAACGTTTCAATTGGGCTTTCATCCCTGATCCTTGCTTGACAGTCGATGAGAGTATGGGACAATGGACGGGTAAGGACATGCCAGGGCAGGTGTACGTGCCTCGCAAACCGATTCCTTTAGGAAGGGAATATCATACTACCTGTGACGTCCAAACTGGCATCTGTGTGTCCTTGGAATGCGTGGAGGGGAAGGAACGTGACAGAGCTAAGGAAGGAGTGGACATGTGGGGTGTGACAACAGCAACCACTGTACGTTGAGTCAAGCCCTGGGTCGGCACAGGTCGTTTGGTTGTTGGTGATTCATGGTTTGCAAGTGTTAAGACAGCTATGGCTTTGAAGGCATCAGGCCTCGATTTTATCGGCATGGTGAAGACTGCGACTGCGAATTTCCCTAAGCGAGTTTTGTGGAATGCAAGGGGCAACAACAAAGGTGATTTGGCGTCGGCAGTCTGTGTTAAAGATGGGGTTGCACTGCTTGCTGTGAACCAAAATGATCACAATATGCAACAAATTATCGCTACGTGTGGCACAACTTTGGCAGGTAAACCACGACATGCGCGTTTCAGCAAGAATGATACCTTTGTTGCGCGGTGTGAAGTCGTCGCGAAGTATTACGAATGTTTCAACGCAGTCGATAGATTCAATTCTTTGCGACAGGGGTCGGGATGCATGAATCTCAATGTCTCAGTTCGTTCCTGGCAGGATGCAGATTTTCTGATTTTATTGGATTTCATAATGACCAATGCGTACCTGCACTTCCTTCGGTTCAGTGGAACACCTCAGGCTACCTACCTCCGAGCAAAAGGCACCACCAGACCAACCTTTTTCAAAAATTTGGTTGCAGACGGGCTCCTCAAAAAGAAATCTCAGCAGATGTGGACTGGAGCATGTTGAGCCCGCAGTCTGAGAACCTCCGAGGCCCAGATCCCAACCAACCGCACATGGTGTTGGCCCAATATCCTTTGGTTGACATGGCCGATGCATTGAAACGCAAAGCGGAATCCGGAAGCAACTTCCACCAGGCCACTCAGAGGTCCAAACGTAGGCGTTGCACTGTGTGCAAACATGTCCAAGGTAGCAGCAGTAGCATTCTCACATCTTTTTATTGCAAAACGTGCGGTCCACATATGGCGTTGTGTGGCACCAAAGGCAGAGGGTGCCACACCTGGCATATTAAGCATGGAGATCCGAGAAAACATAACAAAGGCTTTGTGTAAGGTTAGCTTTTTCTGCATTTCCAATTGGTACAGCATTATGTTGTTCTGTAGGACGTGCAGAGGTCAGAGGAGGAACAAAAGCTGTTCGTGACTTTTCGAATAAATTTTTCTGACCGTAAGGTCCAAGTTGATAATATTAAATGAAAATTTTAATACAAAAATAAAAATTAATTATTTTTTCCGGTGACCGAAAGTAATTTAATATCGTTACCAATTGGTAACCAGGACCAGGGACTTAGACACCATGAAACAAAAAAATATCATATTTTTGAAGTTTAATGATTACAAAAACTTGTAGCGATGACCGGTTGGCAACAATGAACAAAGCTAAAGAATGTCCGAAAATCCTAAATCTGAACCGAAGACCGGAACAATCATCATCAAAGCTGTCAGTGTAAACTAAAAACAACGTGCACTACATTGTCACGGTTCTGCTGGGAGGAAGAAGAAGCCGCCCCGACTGAATGTCCTCAGAGAACCGAAGCTGCCATGTGGACGCCCGGGCGCCACGTGCAGCTCTGCGCTCAGGATTGCCGTACGTTGGCAGGTCCAAGTTGTACTGTTGTTCCTTGGAACCATAACTCTTTTGAATTAGGATCTTCCTTTTTTTCTATCGTCTCTTTCTCATTAAACCTTGCTTATTGTAATAATAGTTTTAAAAAAAAAAAAAAAAATCCTTATGATTGTACATGTACAAGTACGTTATACCTAGTAGTATATATATACGTACTACTAGTACTAGTAGTATGAGCTTGCAATCATACTTCTGTTCCTTGGAACCAGAATTCTTTTGAATGAGGCTCTTCCTTTTTTCTATCGTCTCTTTTTTCATTAAACTTGCTTACTGTAAAAAATAAAAAAAAAAAAAAAGTTATGTTTAATTTGTTTGTTTTGCTTTTTTGTGTTTAATTTGTTGCTGCCTCTTTTGTTGTATTTTTGTTTTGTTTTTGTTTTGTTTTTGTTTCTTTGTTTCGCTTGTTTGTTTGTTTTTTTTGTTTCTCCTGTCTTTTTGTTCCTGCTCCTTTTTTGTTTTTTGTTTTTTTCTCTCTTTGTTGTTTTTTGTTTCTCCGTTTTATTTTCTTTTCCTGGTTTTTCTTTTTAACCTCTTTCTTCCTTTCTTTCTTTCTATCTTCTTTTTATCTTTCATTTCCCTTCCATATTATTCTTTCCAGGAGCTTTCTGTTGAACCTTAGTTTCAGCTTCAATTTCCTTATGAGCTTGCAATTGTAGTGTTGTTCCTTGGGCATGGAACCAGAATTCTTTTGAATTAGGCTCTTCCTTTCTTATCGTCTCTCTCTCATTAAACCTTGCTTACTGTAAAAAATCGACCGTATCAGCTAAAGCAAGATGGTGACTCGAGGTGAGACATCAAACCAACTTGATAACTCCCAGAGTACTTCTGCACGACGACTGGAGGCTAGCTCAGCCAAAGCGCGTACGAAGACAACAACAGCAACGCCGAAACCAAAAAGCAGACTTCGACAAACGCGGAAAATTCGACAAAGGGACCAACTTTCTCACCACCCCCCCCCCCCAATCTCAACTCTCTCACACATCTACATCTCAAACTACATACTATCTCACACTCACATTCAACATCATGCTATCCCTGCTATCACTATCAATGCCACATCTACTTCCAGCACAGGTCAGAAGAAGAGAAAGCGCACTGCATCCGTTCTCCTGTCCTACTCACCAGCCGACCAACCCATCCACCCTCCATCAAAGAAACCGAAGGCAAAGGCATCCAAGAAGCGTAAGGCTACTGACGACGCTGACAAAGTTGAACGACGAGGACGCCCTAAAGGATCAACTAAAGCAGCAAAGCTAGCCAAGCTTGCAGCTCTTGAACATGCCAATGCTGCCAACGATAACAACTCTCTTTCTCTCTCCTCACACCCTCTCACCTCTGCTGCACCTTCTCCCTCTCCTGACACACATTACACCCCTCTCTCTCTTTCACCTATTCTTCACTCTCCTCTCTCTCTCCCATTCTTCTTTCCTCTCCTCGTCCTGCACCTTGTGCACCTAATCACCCCCTCATGATCAGCCCTGGTGCATGTGCTCCCTCTCTATCTTTACCTAATTCACCATCTATTCCTCTCTCTTCTCCTCCATCTATCTCTCAGGCAACTACTCAGGATGTTAATGACTCGCCAGAACCCGAAGCCACTCCCTCCACTCAGCTATCTCTCTCTCCCCTTTCATCACACACACCACCTGCAGCATCTAATGCACACAATTCACAACATACCCCTCCGTCATCACAACCTATTGCTCTCTCTCCTTCTATACCCTTATCTGCCACATCATCTTGCCCTTCTATTCCTCCTGCCCATGACCCCCGCTCCGGCCCTGATTTTGATGTTGGCTCAGCTGTCCTTGAAATGTTTCCATGGATTGCATCACACCCCACCTGGGAATCACTACCTATTGACCTGCAACGCATCTTTCAAATCTCTGCGCACAACAACATCATCAAACCACTATCTAGTGCTTTGAGCAGATGGGATGCTGGTGGGACCGACGACGAGACGCTTCACAATGCACTACTCGCCTTTCTTGCGTTCCCGTCATTAGCACTCCAGTTGTCAAGACGCAGACCAAGAAAGAAGCTACAAGCACAACTTCAACGCATCAACATGCCCGCATCAATATCCACCGCCAGCATGCCATCTCGTGCAGACGACGACCGACAGCGCAACCTCGACCCCAAGGAGAGACTGATACAGAATATTATCAGAATCACCAAAGGCAACAAAACTCATAAGTCTGATAAGATTACTAGCCTGGATGTGCCTGCGGATACCACCGACTCAAACATACAACAAAAGCTTCTTCAAAAGTTGCTGAAACGAGCAGCAGTCTCAAACAGTGACGCTTTACCAAGCCCACCTAATGTGGTACTGGTGAAAATTGAAAAAGAAAATGTACGGGCGGCCATATCTCAGCTCCAGCGTGACAATCTTAGAGACATTTATGGGTGGACGCCTAAACTCCTCCTCTATCTCCTCGACGATCCTAACTCCAAGGATTGTATTATCAGCCTCCTTTCTCACCTCGCTCACAACAAAGTCCCCGCTATGACAAGACCGCACCTACGTGTTCGAGACGGCATGGGAAAATGGTAGAATGAAAAGAAAGAAAAGCTGAGACCACTCTCGTGGGGAATCAGCCTTCTTTATATCGTAGATCGTGCTATCACCATTAAGCACGACCTAGTACCAGGCAAAAGCAACCTCCTCCACCGCACACAATATGCAGTTGGCCAAAACGGCGGAAATCAAGCAGCCATCCTCACTATCCAATCCATCCTATCCTGTCCTGCCGCCCGCCCTCCCACTCCTTCTCGTCCTGCCACCCCTCTCTCTCCTGCCTGTATTATCCTGGACGCTGCGAACTTTTTCAACAGCAGAGAAAGAAAAGCAGCTTCAGGCCGCATATAGTCAAGAGAAGCTCAAGTACCACTACGGTTGCATCGACCTACAGTACGGCAACGACGCGGAAACATGGATTGTTTACAAAGATCGATCACTGACAGGCAAACCGCACATTGGCATGAACCACAACGATGGATGCAACCAAGGTTGCTCACTATCTATGCCTCTTGCGTGCAACTCCATGATCGACCTTACTGAGAAAGCGCTTGAGGGCACCCAGGCTGAATGTGTATCGTACGCTGACAATTTCCAATTCGTGGGCACTGATACGGAATCGGTCGTTACAGATACCAGGAAGTTCATCGCCAACAAGCCTTATGATCTCAACTTCACCATCGAATACATCCTCTGGCCGTCACGTGCTTCGCCGCCACAGTCCCTCATCGACTTTGCAGCCGAGCATCAAAAGCCAATCACGCGCGGATGGACAAAGACGCTCAAGGGTGTGATCGGCAACTTCAACGATGACGAATGGAAGCAGGAAATGATGAATGAGATATCCAAGGACATACTATCAAAAATCACACCTGTCTTCGAAGCTCTCAAGGACGAACGCATGCCACATCAAATCGCATACCACACTCTATCCAAAACACTTCCCAGCTAACTTGTTCATGTCATGCGCACCATACCTCTCGCTACTTCTCTCTTTACCAACATCATCAACCAAATTGATCAACAAATGCATGACACTTTCTTGCATGTCTTTGGTGTAGATGCAAGTGCGTTCCACTCACTACCCGATGATGTGCAGGCATCAGTTAGCACTCAAGCATGCCTCCCCACACTCATGCAGTTTCGGTTTATCTGACGTCAAATCTCTCGCCCCTATCGCCTACGCAGCATCACTTGCTGATGCTGCACCCAGGATCTGGGAAGCCTTCAAGATAGTCAACCCTTAATATGTTGTGTATAGCTTGATGGATGAGAAACGTCACCCTCTTCCTCTGTTCTTAGAAGCTCTTCCCACTCTGGATCGGCTGCGCGCTCAGGCAAATGACAACCCAGTGACCAAATTCCCGAGCGGCGCCAAACTTTCTATCCCTATCACCTCTCTCCTTCCCCTCTGCAACGAGCGCTTTCTCGTCGAACCCTGCAGACGTTCAAGTTCGAGGTTACTGACTGGACAAGGAATGAGGCCCAGGCCCGGCAAGAGCAGCAACGGGTGGCAAGACTGTACGCGGGGGTCGGGCTCTGCCGAGAGCTGACCCAGCTCCGGCTGACTGCGCTTGGTATGCCTATCATGCTCGAGGGTGGTGCTCAAGGCTGGCCCGCTCTTAAGAAGCTTGAGAAGCTTGAGGTCTTGTCGTTGGCGACGCGGGGTCCAGAGCTTGTGCAGCTGTCCGACCTTTTGTGCGTGTTCATCCCGCCAGGATCAACCACTCTGTAGGAGGTAGCCTTAAGCGCCACCGGTGTTACCGTTCAGTCAAGATACCGGCGCATAGAGGTGTCGACGACCGCTTGGGAACGCCTAGCGACGGTGAAGAAGCTCAGCCTCGCTGGCTTCGACGTGGTCAAGGGAGCGATACCGCGGATGCGAGCACTAAAACACCTGGCGATAAACTATACCTACCTCTCGTATCGCCAGCTGCGTGCACTGCTCCGCCCACCGTTGCAGAAGCTAGACGTGACGCTGGGCACAAGCAGAGAGGCTATTTGGTTCGATGGGATCGTCCTGGTGGAGCTGGTGGCGGAGGTCGCGACCCTGCGGAAATTATCTTTGTGCTTGGAGAAACCGGACCCGGAGTGGTACCGGCTCCTGGCGGACTTCGACCGGGTTAGAAAAGAGAAGGGCTTGGTTCCGGTGGACATTTACTGGTACTACGAGCCGGATACAACGGACGAGCAGGCGCTGGCCCTGCAAAGGGAGGCGCTGGCACTGCAGACCGCGGAGCTGGGGAAGAGGTTCCACCCGGTCGAGCTATTCCCCAAGTAGCTAAATGTCAATGCGCTTCTTCAAGTAAATCCCTGGAGCCGGCCGGCGAACTCCCCCCCCCCCCCCCCCCCCGGACCAGTAAGCCGGCAGCAGAGACAGGCTAACTTTTTTTTTATCTTAGGCACACGGCGACGGCCCGGCGTACGGCCCGCCTAGATCGGCACCACCAGGGTCTGGATGTCCCGCCGGCAGAAGGGACATTCGCGCATTCCTGCCGCACACTCGCCACACGCGCGGGCGTGGCCGCAGGGGACGAACACGACCAGGGGCCGGGGCGCAAATGTCACAGGTCCGAGCCCGTGGGGGCTCTTGCTGCTCGGCGGCCTGCCGCAGCCGCCGCAGTGTGGCCTGCGCGGCCGCGACGTCGGCGGCCAGCCCGAGCCGTGCCCTCCGCAGGCCCTTGAGGGCGCCGAGCAATTCCGTCTGTTCGGCCCGGAGCTCTTGGCCGCGGCGGCTAAGTGTCTCGTGCTGGGAGGTCAGCCTGTCCACCTCGGACTGTAATCTCTTCTGTTCGCGGGCCAGCCTCTTGTTGCAGGTGCGCGGCCTTTTGCCCCTCTCCAGCACGGATTGCAAGGGGCTGGGGGCGCGGCCGGCCGGCGCCCGGTCGGGTGCTGGTGCCGTCTCGCGCTGCGCCAGGACCCCGTCCGTCCCGCGGGAGCCGTGGGGCCAGGCCTGTCCGGCGCCTGCCTCCAGCAGCACGCCCAGGGCCGGGCCCGGCGGATTCTCCCCCCCCCCCCCCCCCCGGCAGGGACGGCGCGAGGTAGGGCTGGTCACGGCGCAGTAGCGAGCCCAGCGGTTCGGAGGACGCTGCGGCCCTTGGCACGGCAGGCGGCCCGTCGCGCCGGGGCGCGGCCGGTGGCGCGGCCGGAGGCTCGTCGCGCCGAGGAGGCTCGTCGCGCTGAGGCGCGGCCGGTGGCGCGGCCGGTGGCTCGGCCGGTGGCTCGGCCGGAGGCTCGGCCGGAGGCTCGTGGACGATGAGTCGGGCGGCGCGTTCGATGGTCCGCAACAGGTCCACGGCCGAGGCCGGGCTGGGGAGCCCCCGGGCCCGTAGCCGGGCCTTGAGGCGCCACCACCGCACACCCATGCACTGCGCAGCGTAGGCGTTCTGCTCGCCGAGCCATTCGCACGCCGGGTCCGCGCCGTAGTGGGCCAGGACATCGAGCATCAGCCACACACCGGCAAAATCCTCGCTCGCCATCTTCACACACGGGTATTCAGCGCACAAGCCCGTGCAGAGTACTTCGAGCACCGTCTGGCTCCGCAGTTCGAAGGGCAAAGGCGGCTGGTACACCGGGGTGCCCAGCCACAGGAAAGTGTGCAGGAGCAAGGGGGACCTCAGCAGGACCGCCGCCACCGGCCAGACCAGGCTGCGAGAGTGCAGCAAAGCCCCGGCGTCCAGGAAGATCGGCCGAAAGTCCTCGGGCTGCGACTGGAGCAGTGCGGCGCGCAGGATGGCTATCATCCGGCGCGCGTCGGCCACGTTCGGCTCGGCCAGGGGCACGCGCAATTCATCCAGTATGTCCGCCAACAGCAGCTCCAAGGGGAACCTGGACGCGGCCCGCTTTCTGGCCGCGCCGCGCCGGGCCCGCAGGCCCGCCAGCAAGGAGCGCAGGGTGCGCTCCGAGGCAAACCTGGCCAGGGCCCTCGACCACAGCAGTGTCGCCACCGCCAGCAGCCGCAGCCAGGCCAGGGCGAACGCCATGGGCGACAGGCTGTTGAGCCTCACGCGCGCCAGCAGCCGGCCGCCCGAGGCGGCCAGCTCGGTGTTGGGGCCCTGGAGCAGTTCGAGGAAAACTTCGGGCGCCGCCTGTGCGCAGGCCATTCTCCCGAGCTCGGACGCCGGTGCCCCGTCGATGAGGCGTTCCACTTGCTGGCGGGCGGCCGGGGTGCACGGGCCCTGGACCACCGCCAGCCCCAGCTCCGTACCCAGCGCCACGGCGCCGTCCCACTCGGCCAGCTTTTCCTGGCTCCACTCGCGCAGCAGACCGATCGCGTCTCGCACCTTGGCGCGTGCTGCGCGCAAGCAAAACAGCAGCGCCTCCTCTTCGCGCCGTGGGAGCAAGGTAGCGACCAGGGTCTTCCACACCTGCAGACCACCGGTCTCGAGGCTGCCGCTGTGGAGGTAGTACTGGAGCTTGTGCGCCTGTGCCGGGGACCAACGCTCCTCCAGGACACCCTGCAAGAGGCTCTCCCAGCCCTGCTCGAGGGGTGTGGGCGCGGGCGGCGCGGCGTCGGCAGGGACGTTGGCGCCGCCGCCGGTGGCCGCGGTAGTAGGCTGGTGAAGGGGCAACATGGGGAGGCCGGCTAGGCGCTGTACGAGGTTGGCCAGAACCGACTTTGTGCACCCCCCTGGGCACCCCCTGGGCCCAGACGGCTACCGAACGGGGGGGGGGGGGGGGGGGGGGGGGGAGGGGCGCTCCCCCCCTCCGCGCGCGCCGGGGAGGGGGGAGCGCCCCCTATCCCGGCACGCGCCGCCCCGTGCGCGCGCCGAGGGGGGAGGGGGGCCCCCGTGTGGGCCGGGGGCGCCCCCCCCCCCCCCCCACACACACACACATACGCGCCACCGTCCCTGGCAGCCCGCGCCCGCACACGCGCCCGTGCCCCGTCCTGCCCACCCACGCGCGCCCCGCTCGCGAGCGTGGCGGGGCCTCTGGGCGCGTGCGCCCTCCCCCCCTGACGGGGCGCGTCCCAGGGCACGCGCAGCCAGCCCCGCGCGCACGCACCCCCCACTCGGCCCGTGTCCCCAGCGGCAGCCCCCAGAATTCGTACTCCAGCCTTCGATCCCAGTGTCCCGCTCAGATGTCTAGCGAACACGCGCCCGCACAGCCGCCACCCAAGAAACGCAAGACCACACAGCCCCCCCCCGGCCGGTCCGCGACAGCCCAAGGCCAAGAAAGGTAAGCCAACCGCCGAGCAGAGGGGGGCCTTGGAGGCGTGGCAGGAGAGCCTACCGTGCTGGACCGAGAATTTCGAGCTCGGGGACCTCCAGGGGATCCAGGGGTCGCTGCAACAGCACGGGCTGGCGGTGGTGCGAGGCTTGTTGCAGCCGGCAGAAATCCAGTCTCTCCTGGACCTGGCCTACTCTGACCTACAGAAGCTCGGGACGGGGATCAGAGCCGACGACATCACGACTTTTGTCAACAAGAACTGGCCTGGCATCGCGTCGGTGGGTATTGTCAAGGACGGCCGGTCAGGTCTACACACGGGCCGCCTCGCGTGGGAGCTCCGCCGCTACGCGCTGGAGCGCTTTTTCGTGGCGTTTTTGGGCGCCGAGGACTTGCTGGTCAGCTTCGACACGCTGGGCCTTTTCCGTAACTACTGGCTCGCGCGGGACAAAGCCGCGCGCGGCGAGCTGCCGAGGGAGGAGGCGGAAAAGATGGTGACCAAGGGTTTATGGTTCCACGTGGACCTGGGTCCCACCGACAAGACCGGAGAGGCTTACCTCAGGGATCACTTGCAGTCGTTCGTCAATCTCCTGCCGGCCGATGCGTCGACGGGTGGCCTCGTGTGTGTGCCGGGCTCGCACACGCTGGGTCTGCATGAGGACCTGCTGCGCAGCTTTGGCTACGCGGGCACCAAGAAGAACTACCTGCCGCTCGGCCCGCTGCCGGCGCTGCGAACGTGGCTGCAGGGCCGGGGGCTCGAGCCCTACGGCGTAGCTGCACCCGCGGGGGCCCTGGTTCTTTGGCATTCAGCGGCGATCCATTGCAACGCGCCGGCGCTCCGGGGGACCCGGCCGCGGGACCCGTGGCTCGTGAATTCTCCGCTGCTGCGTGTTGTAGGCTACGTGCATGTGGTCCCGGCCGCGAACTTTACGGCGGCGGAAAAGGAACGGCTGGCCGCGCAGCGGCGCGCGTGGGTAGACAAGGGGGCCCTGACCACACACTGGATCGAGCCCGCCCGGGCCCGGACGGAAGCGTACTTGCGCTCTCGCTTTTTCCTGCCCTTAGCCTGGGCGGGGCTGACTCCGGCCGAAGTCAGGGCTGACTACGGCCGGTGGCTGTAGCCCCGGCAGCGCAGGACCTCCCCGGAAGCAGCACCAGTATTTTGCTCTCTCTACTTCATTAAAACTTTTTTCGAATAGACTCGGACGCGAGAGCAGGAACCGAGCGCTCCTCCTCTCTTCTCCTTTCCGGTCTTTCTCTCTCTCTCTCTCTCGCAGCTCGCACCCCTCCGATTTCGTCTCATGTGCGGATGGTTCCGAAGCCGGATGGGGCACTGAGATTTTGTGTGAATTAAAATTTACTATTGGGCGAACAAAATCATCGAAGGAGAGCGGTACCCGCTTCCTAAGATTGATGATTGTATGCGCAAGTTAAAACACACGAAATCTTACTCGGTGTTGGATTTGAAGAATGGGTTCTGGCAGATCCCGCTCAGTAGGAAGAGCAGGTGGCTTACCGCGTTTGTGGTGGGCATGACGCTATACCAATGGAAGGTATTGCCGATGGGTCTGAGGAACTCGCCGGGCATATTTCAGTCAGCAATGCAGAAAATGCTTGGTCGACAGTTTGAGGATGGAAGGGCAGCTGGGTTTATGGAGAAATATGGGCAGAAGCTTTAAGGCGGAGGATTATGCTTTCTGTTACATAGATGATATTATTATCTACTCCAACCATGGAGGAACATCTGGCCCACATCCAGGACGTTTTCCGACAGGTGAGAGAGTTTGGTCTCAAGGTGAACTTGGCCAAGTGCCAGTTTGCCACCCGACAGGTAACGTACCTAGGATATGATATCACAGAGGTGATGTTGAAAGGTACTAGTACCTTTTGCCACTTTTGCCACAGGCAATTTCATAAATACAAGAGGCGAATTCCTGCAGGTTTTGTTGATAAAACAAGCAGATCTATGATTAAAAATCATTATTTATTAATAAATTCAACATTTCAAGTTAATTTTGAACTTGAAATGTGGCAAAATCAAGCAAAAATGTGGCAAAAATACTTGCCACTTTTTGCTAAGTTCTTTGCCTATTCTTTGCTTCTTTTTTGCTTGATTTTTCATCTAATATTGATGAAAACAATCAGATTTAATGATAAATTAATTTTACTTCATGATCCACCACCCGGCTGACATGAAATAAGTGGCATGCGGTGTCACTAGTACATTAAAAAGTGGCTGTGTAAAAGTTTCTAAGTCAATGATACGGACTAGTCTAGGCAAGCGTTCCTGGCAGAATTTTGTGCGGAATAGTTTAATTTGATCATGCTGAATCTAAATATATAATTTTTAAATTAATTCTGAAGCTATCCGGGATCCTATTTGTATAATACACACATTTCAAATTGCCACCTGCCAATATTAAAATTTTCTAAGTCCGTAACTCATACTTTCAAAGTGCGATCAATTCAGCCGGAAATGAAACAATCTAATTCAAAAGAAAGAGAATATAATAAACAATTAAGAATTTATGTTTTCCTATTTATTTATTATATAAATACTTTACCACGGTACTGGCACTATATTTTGCAATTAAGATCGATAGCCAAACATTCCAAGCAACATCTGTTGTTCGCGCATATGCTGTTCGCGCAGTTGCCGGCTCTCCCTTTCCAATCTCTGTGACTCCATCATTAGGTGATAGTGCACCATTCCTTTTGTTGAATTTGGCACGACATACTGCTGGCGGTCATCTACGTAGTGAGTAACTGGGAATTGGTTGGCGGCATAGACAGATTGATTGACGTACTGAACTTGGTTGGGATCGCGATAAGTACGAACAACAAGATGCCCCTGACTGTTGTTATTGTAATTGTTCTCTTTGTTGTCAGGGACAGGTTGTTTGTTACCCTCGGGCTGGGAATTTGGGTCACTGCTACCGCTTCTCTTCGAATTCATCTGCTTTATTTCATTTTGGAGAGCAGCAAGTGCGTTGGCCAGAGAGAACGAGACCGCAGTGTTTTGTGCAGTAAAGCTACCCATCGCGGCAGCAATTGCGTCAGTAACCTGCTGGCCAACATCAACTGGAGGTTCAGACTTAGGAGCTTGAGGTTGTTTAGTGGCGCCGATCAAAGGCGTCTCATTATCGCTCTCAGTTTCGGGGTCGTCAACTGTGATTTCCACCTTTGGCTGTTGTCTTTTCCTGTTTGGCTTTTTTGGGCTTACTAGATTTGGATTTGCCTTTCGCCGGCGGCTTACCGTGAGTCTCAGCATCGCCAAGCACTTGATCGCCGACACCGGAGTCTGTGAAAAAAAAAAAAAAAAAAAAAAAAAAAAAAAAAAAAAAAAACACAAAAAAAACATATCATCTTCGACGACACATAAAATAAAGGCAAATTTAAAGCTAGTAACAAAACGAAAAAGCTGATTACGATTTCAGTGGCTGGCTGTGCCTCTTCCTTGGGTTTGATGACCCTCTTCGGCCGGCCGTTCGCATGGAATTTCTGGAGAGCGTTGGGCTGATCTCTGAACCATACAAAGCCAAAAATCTGCGGAGCTTGTTCTATGGGTAGTGTCCCCGCAGCCGCAGCGCTCATCTGTGCAAGCCCCGGCTCAACATCTTTCTCCCACTGCTCGAAACTCATATAGCCAGCGTTCCTTGACTTTGCTGCATCTATCGCCTTCATTGATACGCTCTGGAACTGGCGAAACATCTGGCCTGTCTCTTGATCCTCAACAACACGACTCACAAGCAAGGTTTTGTTGAGCTCCGTGATGTCCTTGGAGCCTTGTTTTAGAAAATATGTGGTCAACGTTGCCATGGCCCTGACCAAACAGTGCGTACAGCAAGCAAGCAATGGTGACAATATGATTACCCGCACAGCGTCAGTGTCTCATCCTCGCGGGTGACAACATGCTTGCGCGGCAACAACGGAATATTCTTGAGGCTGCGCGCCTTCAAAGAGCGAAGAACGGCAATGTTCTCCCGCCCTCCTACTTGCGACCGGGGACTGAGCGGAGTACTGAAAAAAAAAGTAAAGAGAAAGAGAAAGAGAGAGAGAGAGAGAGAAAGAGAAAGAGAGAGAGAGAGAGAGAGAGAGAGAGAGAGAGAGAGAGAGAGAGAGAGAGAGAGAAAGAGAGAGAGAGAGAGAGAGAGAGAGAGAGAGAGAAAGAAAGAGAGAGAGAGAGAGAGAGAGAGAGATGATACGCAATTTCATACTCCTTGTCGTCCACAAAGGTGTAGGTGTTCGTTCTCGAGCTGATTCAGAAGAGGGCGTTTGGGTCTGGCTTGTCTTCCTTGGGCTTGTCATCGTCTGTCTCTGTCTCTGTCTTTCCTGCTTTGTCTTTCTCTGTCTCCTCTTTCTTTCCTTTTTTGCATTCCTCTGTCTTTCCTGCTTTGTCTGTCTCTGTGTTTCCTGCTTTGTCTTCCTCTGTCTTTCCTGCTTTGTCTGTCTCTGTCTTTCTTGCTTTGTCTTCCTCTTTCCTGCTTTGTCTTTCTCTGTCTTTACTGCTTTGTCTTCCTCTGTCGTCTCTATCTCCTTCTCTGCCTCCTTTTTTTCCTTTCCAATCGCTTCCAATGCCTTTTGTCTTTCTGCTTTTTGCTTATCTTCGTCGTCATGTTTCTTTTGCTCTTTTTCCCTCTGTGCCTCTGCGCTCTCTCTCTCTCTTCTTTGACTTTCTTTTCCTTGTCTTGTTGTGCCTTTGCTTCTGCTTCTTTTCGCTCTCTCTCTTTTCTTTCTTCTTCTTTCTGTTTTGCCTCTTTTTCTATTTCTTTCAGTTTGGCCTGTTCCAGTGCCTCCTTTTCCACTGTCTTCCTTTGCATCTGTTTCTTTTTTCTCTTCTTCTTCCCACTCTCTTCTTCCTCCTCTTCGGGTTTCTCACCTTCTTGTGTCTTAGATGTCTCGTTCTTTTTCTTGTTTGGATCTTTACTTTTTTTCTCTTTTGTCTCTGTCTCTGTCTCTGTCTCTGTCTTTGCTTCTGCCTTTGCCTCTGTTTTCTTCTTCTCGTTCTTCTTCTTTCGATCTTTACTTTTTTGCTCTTCTCTGGTGCCTCTGTCTCCTTCTCTGTCTCTGTCTCTGTCTCTGTCTTTGCCTCTGCCTTTGCCTCTGTTTTCTTCTTCTTTGTCTTTGCTTCTGGTTTGTCTTCTTGTATCTCTCTGACTCTCTTCTTTTTTTCTCTCTTGTCAGTTCCCCCCTCTGGCCATCGCACTAGACCTAGTGGCTGCTTGCTTTTACTGTCTCATCTTGCAGTCCAACCTGCTGGTACATCCTTGAACGCACGGTTCGCCGGAAAGTTCCACCAAGGCCGTCTGGCCTTTTCAAAGGAGGCCTCGTCGATTTCCCCCGAAGAAACGAAGCCCTTCGATGCGTCCACGGTGCCAAGCAAAACCCAGTTGTCCTCCTTGTTGATCGCCAAGAACACCTTACCTTCCGTGGCCTTTCGGTGACCAGTCAACGATGCGACCTTGCAACAACCAAGTCAGAGGACATAAAAAAAGGCCTGGAGGTGGGGCAAAAAATGGGGAAATGGTAATGATTATGGGGGGGGGGGGGTCAAATACTGGGAAAAAGCAATGGTTTTCAGCAAAAGTAGCTGCAGTACTATTAGGGCAGAGAACCTTAGCCATACTGGCGATGGTGTCGGTCGCAGTGAGTTGTGGGGTGGTTTTTGACTAACGGTTGGAAGGTTCAAAAAGGTAGACATTGAGCAAATTGGGTACCAAAAGGCAATAGTCAGGCAGGAAAGGTAAAAAGTCCACACTTCCTTGCAAAACAAGTCGAACAGAGAACAGTTAGAGGTCGAGATGGGGCTGTGTGAGTGCTATGTGCTGCATCTGACATACTTTTCGGAGATTTTTTGTATGGAAATGATGCGCCAAGCTGCCCTCATCACATATCTGTTGTTTTTTTCGCCAAAAAATCCCATCATGCCAATTCTCCTACGACTACCTTGGCAACTTTTCTATTGCCACCATACTTTTTGTTTTGGCACTTTTCATAGGCATGGCTGTGTTTATGTAAAAGCAGACTATGCAAATGTTTGTGATATTATGTTGTGTTTGCCATGAGTGCTTCTGTTCTTGTACAACGTGCCTGGAACTACAGTAGTTGGAAACTAGCGAGGCAAAATGGGGGTTACCACCCTTTTTTTCTCTTTGTGATCTTGCTTACAACTTGCATTTCTTTTCTAGTTTGCTAGTGTAACTTTGTTTTACATTATGCTAGGTTTAGAATGTACTTTTGTTTTGTACGTATTTGTTTGCAACTACATGTGTTAGGAACTTGCTTGGCCAAAGCTACTTTGCCACCCCCTTTTTTTGCCCCTGTCCTTCAACAACGATAGGGGACATGGAGGAAGGAAAGCACAACATGTAGTGCTTGTGTAGACGGTACTATTCAAAATTTTCTTGCTTTTTTTGAAAATGACTTTGTTGTTTAGATGAAGAAACTTGGTAAGATTGGGCTCAGTGCGGGTGTCGTGGGCCTGTCTTTCAACAAAGTCTTTCGGGACAGTGAGCCGCCGAAGGTCAAGAGCGAACACACAATTCAGGCCAGCCCTCCTCCCCTCGAATTACCCAGTCCACGTTCAATTCCACCCACATCCAGTTTTTTTCATGTGTTTAAGCATGACAATGACCATCATCATGCATCCCCTTCCACGAAATTCGAATTTCCTAATATATTTAAATCATCGACTACTGCTCCTACTGATACTACTATTACTAAATCTTCTTTCAGTAGTAGTAGTAGTAGTAATAGTTTTGCATCTTTCTTCAAACTAACCCATGCTAATGCTATCACACCGTCTTTGCCTTCCAGTTTTTCCCAAGTTTTCGGATCTTCCTCTTTCACAACTAGTTCTTTTCTTCCAACACCCACATCAGACACTCATGCAGTAACGCCAGGTCATGTCGAACAAACATTTGATTATAAAACAAGCACACTTCGATTGTACATAACTCTTGAAGATCCTGTTCCCCGTCGCATCCAAAAGGACAACACAAGCACTAATGTAAAAAGAAAAAAAAATCCGCCATAAGAAGTTAGGCCCAAAGGCTTTCGCAGGTAGCTAGGTTGCACTTGGCCTGAGCTGGTGCAAGAGATTAGTCATCCTTGCTGCCAAAAACTGCAATGCAATCGATGGGTAGATCCCTTTGCAGCCGCAAAGGCTAGGATTGACACAGTCCAGATGAATAGATCGGATTTGGCTGGGTGGGCAGCCGCAACTATGTTAAGCATGCAGAATGACAAAGGAAAGATAGAATATAGCTTGAAAGGCGCACGTATTTTTCAGAAAATGTGGTTGCGAGTGAACGGGATTGGCGAGAAGACTTATCGGCGCTCACAGAGCTGTCAATTGTGACAATTCTTTTTTTGCCGACTATGGAAAGTGGGAAACACTCACAGAGGACCTAACGTGGACCCTCTTGCACCAGAAGTTATATGTAGAGCAGGAAGCTGAGTCGGTTGCCGATGGGAGTTTTCATTTGCAAGATACTGTGGAATTTCACAAAATCTACGACTTATCACCAAAGAATGGAAACTTGCGTCCCAAACTCTGGTTTTAAATGGGCAAGTGGATCCGAATGGTCCTAGTGAGAGCCTCGTCAGGAAGGTCTGGCGTGCAGAGTTTGGCAAATTGAAAAAAACCAATCAGAAAGGGTGATTTTGCAAAATGCCCCATCTGCACCGAACTTGCAGATAATCACCGAAACGGGTACCTTTGTTTTGGGTTTTCTTGCTGCTAACATTGCTGAGATTTGTAGATTTTCTTCTCAAGGCCGGAAGCTGAGGATTGGCGACAGCAGAATCGCATCCACAACAAGATTCATCGGGCTAATCGGCGCGGAAACATGCGCAGAGCAGTAGAAGGGTAATTTGCGTTTAGTTCGATTCCTAAAGTCGTAGTGGGTTTTTTTGGGTTTTTGTTTAGGAAGAAGGAATATCAAAGAGTGACTGCAATCACGATTGATATGACCAAGCAATTTCATGTCCCTTGGTGCTCCAGAGGAGCTTCGGACTTTCGGGATAAATATGTAGTTAGGCTGCACGCGGGTGGGGCGACTTTGTTCTCACAATGATATCAACTTTGTCTTATGTCACCTACCAAACATCGGACATGCCGTGAATTCCAACCTCACATTCCTTTATTTCCTTTTGCGTTTTGAGTTATTCCATCCACGTACCAAGGCGGCCACGGAACTTTTCCTTGATTGGGATGGCCGGGGGGGGGGGGGGGAAATACCGCTCTAACAGCGATGATGTTTCTGGCCAAAGTCGTGAAAGAGAGGTGGAGGAGCAAAATAGAAACTAATAGAATGTTTCCAAAGCATTCACACGGGCCGCAAGACCAGAAAATTTTCGTCATGCGCTACTTGGGCTATAACACCACCTTAATGACCACCAATTTAGCACAGGCTCTGTTCAAACTTATTCTTGGGTTCAAGAAGAACAAGGATTCGTATTGCATTTTGCTGTTGGCTTCCGATTTTGATTGGGTTGGCTATTTTGCCGATTCTAGAAACCCCCGCTTCCACTATAATAAGCGTCCCTTAGCGTGGAAGTATGAAGCAGGGACGACGGAGTCTGGTGGGCTTCCAAGTGTTCGTGTCAAAACAAGGGGCGATGCGCAGAAGCACTGGCACGGGGTCAATGACGACCCCGAAGGTGCAGACCTTCTGCCATACCTCAAAGATCCCGGTTTCTGAAAAATGCATACTACGCATATCATGTCATTATTCTTATATTACTTGTCTTATCATTTTTACAAGGAAGACCCGGGCGTGGAGACGGCCCTCGAGACAGAGGAGACCTCAGTCGAGCCGGTGGCGGCTTCGGAGAGGTTGGGGCCGGATTCCAGGCTTTATGAGGGAGTCCAGGTAGAGGACGGTACAGTGCGCATTGCATCTGTAGAGGCATGGAAACAATGCCAGAGAGCCGACGAGGAGTACAAAGACTTGATCCAGTAGTTCTTGGCTGGGGATGAGCTGTTGCTAACGGACAAAATGCGGACACAGCTCAAGACTTTGGCATGGCAAGATGGCCTCTTATGGTACAAGGGCAAGGCAGCGGAGACGGCCAAGAGCCCGGAGAGGTGGGTTTTATGGGTCCCAGCCAAACTGAGACAGATGATTTACGTGGCGTCGCACGTGGTCCCGTTGGTTAATCACCCGGGGCTGCAAAGGACGCAGTGGATTATCAAGAGGAGGTTCTGGTGGGAGGGGATGGATCGGTTTGTTAAGGAAAGGGTCAAGGGCTGTACGACCTGTCTGATGAATAAGAGCTCCGGTGGAGGGAAAGATCCCGGCGGGTAAATTTACATTGCTGGAAAGGCTCTTTGAGTTCCAGCATGTAGACCACGTGGGGCCGTTGCCGCCGGGGCCTGCGAAGGATAAGTTCTTGTTGACGGTCATCGACAGGGCGAGAAATTACGTGTGGGCGATCCCGGTGCCAGACACGACGCCGGAGACGACAGCCAGGAAGCTGATCGATAGAGTCCTGTGCGTGGTAGGGGTCCCCAGAACGATCTGCTCGGATAAGGGGCCGGCTTTTGACAACGAGCTTATGGAAAGGCTCGCGAAGTTCTATGAGATTCACTGGCAGTATGTAACGCCATACAACCCGAGGGCAAATGGCAAGATTGAGCGGGTTCAGAGACCGCTCAAGTCGGCTCTGAGGGCCTACTGCAAGAAAAGTCAGCTCTTGTGGAGAGAGGTGGTCCCGAGTTTTATTCGCAATGAATGCGATGCCATCGAAAGCCCTTGGGGCGGGGGCGGAATGTAGATCCCCGTACCAGGTGGTGTTTGGGCAGGAGCCGGTGATGCCTCAGCACTTGGTTTACCAGGATGGGCCTGGGCTTGCGATGGATGAGGACGAGCTTTGGGGGGTCCGTATGCGCGTCTCCATGGAGGCGATGCAGGCGGTAAGACAAGCAAGGCTGGCGGAGCAGGCCCGCAAGTTGGGCAAAGAGCCCTTGGAGCAGGACTTGTCCATGGTGACGTATAAGCCAGGGGACATTGTCGGACCGCCCCGATCGCGTACTTAGACGCATCGGTGTCCAGCACATCTGTTTGTCCACATCCGGCATCATCAAGAATCCTTGCAGTCCTTATTGAACTTGGGATCACGAGTTAACATTTCCTTAATGAACTCGAACGTCTCCTCCTGTTTAGGCGTCCATTCCCTCATATCGCCTTTCAAGTACAGCTCCCGCAACGGCTTAACCGTCTCCGACCAATTCGGAAAGAACTGACTAAAATATTGCGCCAACGCAATAAAGGAGAACAGCTCCGACCGCGTCTGAGGCCGCTTAATACCCTCCACAGCCTCCCTCTTCTTAGCCGCGATCGCAACCGTTCCGTTCGATATATAACAGAGGTGATGTTGAAAGGTACTAGTACCTTTTGCCACTTTTGCCACAGGCAATTTCATAAATACAAGAGGCGAATTCCTGCAGGTTTTGTTGATAAAACAAGCAGATCTATGATTAAAAATCATTATTTATTAACAAATTCAACATTTCAAGTTAGTTTTGAACTTGAAATGTGGCAAAATCAAGCAAAAATATGGCAAAAATACTTGCCACTTTTTGCTAAGTTCTTTGCCTATTTTTGCTTCTTTTTTGCTTGATTTTTCATCTAATATTAATGAAAATAATCAGATTTAAGGGTGCGGGGGGCGGGGGGGGTTTGGGACAGGTAAAAATTTTCAACAAATTTTACACAAAATTCATGGTTCTTTACGGCTTTCTAGCCAGCGGGGCCAGGCTAGTTAAAAAGATTTCCGGAAACATAGCCATATTACGATGTACATTTTAGCTATGTCAATGCCATTTAAGATGAAGAACCACGAAGTAACAATTGGCTTTTGGACAGACAAAAGTGAATTTAGCCGCGAATATATCCACAAAATTTGGTGTACAGGCAATTACAGGCAGACAGTCAAAAAGTGCAGGTGGCAAAAAACATCGTTTATACCGGCAAAAAAACACCGTTTATACAGTTGAACTTTTGCGAAACTTTAAAAAAATTTCGCCACCACTGACCTATCGAACAAACCCCAGCGCACCCTTAATGATAAATTAATTTTACTTCATGATCCACCACCCGGCTGACATGAAATAAGTGGCATGCGGTGTCACTAGTACATTAAAAAGTGGCTGTGTAAAACTTTCTAAGTCAAAGATGCGGACTTCTAGGCAAGCGTTCCTGGCAGAATTTTGTGCGGAATAGTTTAAATCGATCATGCTGAATCTAAATATATAATTTTTAAATTAATTCTGAAGCTAACCTATTTGTATGATAAGAAATACACACATTTCAAGTTGCCACCAGCCAATATTAAAAGTTTTCTAAGTCCGTAACTCGTACTTTCAAAGTGCGATTAATTCAGCCGGAAATGAAGCAATATTAATGAATAATAGTAATTTAATTACTTAACGTCTGTAACGTTAAGAGGAAACCAGTCCTAGTCTTCACTAGAACCATCAGATAGGTCCGACCTTATATCTTCCTTCTTCTCAAGCTCTTCTTCTCCATCAATACCATAAACACGATGAAAAGTGCGGGCAACACGTTGCCGGGCAGCTGAATGTGGTCGATTTGGTCCGCTAGGCAGTATCGGCTCATCCTCGGAGGAGCTAGAACTAACCTCCCGTAACTCGACTTTTTGGTCGACAGCGACGACCACGTCCCCCCCCCCCCCCCTCCACCTCCTATTTCATCCCCAACGCGCTCCCTGTTCTGATCCGCAAATTCAGACAAAACGCGCTGAATGAGAATGGGTTTCGAACCAGACCACTGCCGGCCCTTTTCCGCCAACCACGACTTCAGCTCCTTGACTGTAGCTTTCTTCAATCCTTGCTCTGTGGGATTCTCACTCAACAGTGCATCGATCTTGAGGTGCGGTGTGGGAAATCGGTCAGGGTTGTCAAAATCGCGCAGCTTGCACTCCTCCTCAGAAAGCAGACGGGCGCCACGCCAAGGTGGATGCTCTGGTTGCTTGCCCTCGTTGACGAAGCTCGTCCTCTCCACGGACAGTCGCTCCTCCTCCGTCAACATGGACGCGGCCTCCTGCGCGGCTGTTCTATCCTCAGGAACGGCCCACAAGTCCTCTGGCAGATCGTTGATCACCCGCAGATTGACGTTCCACGACTGCCCCGCCTTGTCTTTGCAGACGAGATGTCCGGGTCGCCCCGAATAGCCACCATCGCCGTCACGGCCGTCCCACACGATACGCGTCAGCTGAGACAGCTCAAGTACTTCCGCCAGCCATTCCTGCTCCTCCTTGGAGCAATACTTTGCAGCGAGCTTGGTAACGTCGTCCTTGATCTTTGAGCTCACCCACTTGAGGCCAGTCAACTTCTTGGGCCAGTGTCCAAAACTATTAAAAAAAATTTAAAAAAAAAAAAAAAAAAAAAAAAAAAAACACTGTCTCTTTGTTCACAGTTTTTATCTGCATCTCTAACTTCCGGTTGCCATTTTTTTATGCAATGTGTGTGCAGACATTTCATGCACTTTATGCCACCAACGGCAGTGTCTCGTATTATTGAGTTTACCAATGCTGCCCTCGCAAAGTTGAAGCAGCCTCACCTAGCAAAACCCATCGATCAGGACGACTTTGCTGTCTTTTTGGGGTTGTTGATCAAAATTTCCCAGCTTGATAGGGGCAGGCGTCGAGCCCACTGGACCCCCTCAGACGAAATGGGAATGGATGGCCTGCCCGGTGACGGCTTTGGAAGGTACATGTCTGCCAATCTATTTCAGTCCATTTTGCAGAACCTATCAGCTGGCCCAAGCTACGGACGCAGCACTAGTACGATAGTCACGGAGTCCTGAGGCCGATTATGTATTTGAGCCGGAAGCTCAATAAGGCCGAACAGAACTACTGTACAAGGCAGAGGGAAGCCTTGGCGGTGGTCTGGTCCTTTATAAGGCTCAGGGAGTACTTGTGGGGGTCACGGGATATCGTAGTAAGGACGGATCATCAGAACCTTCTGTGGTTAATGACGAATGATTGCACGGGCCGGTTGGCCAATGCCATTCGCAGGCTTTGCTATCGTGCTATGACTTCACCGTCAAATATTTGCCCGGCAAGAAGAACATGGTCGCTGACTCTTTATCTAGGGTCAATTACTCTACGCCGTCCGCCTGTCTGGCTGCTATGCAGCAAATGGATGAGTTTGAGGACTTGGCGTTAAGGAAGGACATGAAGGATGTCTTGCCGGCGAATATGATTTTCTACGCCAATAAGGCTCACCCGCGGTCTAGCCGGAAGGAGCCTAAGCTGGTGGAGGGTAAGAGGGCGGAATATAGGAGAGTCATGACGGCTCAGTTGGAACGGGAGGTAGGCCGAGCGGAGTGCTATGACGAGCACTTTGCGGAGGAAGCCATGCAACGCCTTAAGGAATACGAGGCCGATAAGGCCGCGATGCGGGATGAAGATAAGGCGGAGCATGAGTGCTACTGTTGCCAGGAACATGCGGCACCGGCCGTCCGCACCTGTCATGTTGTATTACCACAGGTACCGAAAGGCATATATTCTAAGATATTTGTACACTGGAAGGGGCCTTATCAGATGATGCAACAGACAGTGCCTTTTAACTATCGGATCAGAGGCAGGGGGGAGAACAAGATTGTAAATGTTCGACGCCTCATCAAGTACGATCCGTTCCTCATGGAGAACGAGACGCTCCAAGAGGCGCTCGTCAGGAACAAGGGGGAGTTTCAGGACCCTCCTAAGTTGGGGACTGATAAGGAGCCCGATAGCGGTAAACCCGGAAATGGACAGGGCCAAGGGGGGGGACAGGCACGGGGCCTAGAGGAGGGCGCGGGCCCGGTAGCCCCTAAAAAGCCCGAAACCGGGGAAAAGGGGTCAGTATCAAGTCGCAAGCCACCCACACAGGCGGCTAAGAGGGCAGCAGATAATGATCTGATCTATTCTGAACCGGGGAGTAGGCCGGGTAAACGTAGAAAAACGGATGTGCAAACGGAGCCGGAGGAGTCGGTGGTGCCCTCGCAGGTGGAGGTCCAGCACAAGAAATGGAAGCAAGGTAATAAGGTACTGGGAATGACGTGGGTATTGGATCAGTTCTATCTGGTCAGGCCCCCAACCAGATTCGTTACAAAAGGGGATAAGGATGTTCTCTTTGTGATGAAGGAGGTGGGACTGGCTCAGGACTCGAGGAAGACTCGGTCAGACCGTCGTCGGAGAGTGCGCTTAGGAACCTTCCGCCTATGATACAGTTTTACCGGTCTTGGGATAAGAACACGGTGGAAAACCGGATGTACCGCGAGTATGTCCCGGTGTGGTGGGACTCTGCAGACAGGGAAGTGTGGGATGCTAAGATAGATCCAGCCACACGGAAGTGTGACAAGGATCACGAGGCATGGACAATTTCGGCATGGCCGAGGGGAGTGTTGGATTACCCCTTCGAGCTACATGACGGACAGATCCTACAAAGGGTTTGGGACGTGCTCAAGGGGAGCGGGGTGGACTTAAGGCTGATCGGGGGTGCACACGCGACGGAGACGGTGCGTGGGAAGAAACACCAGAGCCTGAAGTAAGAGGATAGCATCGGGGATGCGAATGGGGATAAGGGAACGGAATTTGGATCGGGGGAGATGGAAGTTGGCCGCACACAGATTATATGTGCGGGGAAAGGATGTACTGAGGGGCCTACTCAACTATAAAGCTTTACGGACGGAGTACAAAGGAGATACTTGACGAGAAGTCCATCGTCGTTTTAAGATGTGGACTTTGGGATTCGGACAATTCGGATCTCGGGGCCGAGGCACCATTCACATTTGACGGATTAGACAGGGTCTGATTGGTGGTCGATCAGGCTGTGAGACTGTGACTTATGGACTGTCACAATCGCGC
The DNA here is from genome assembly GCA_019918135.1 of Paulinella micropora. NCBI lineage: Eukaryota > Cercozoa > Imbricatea > Euglyphida > Paulinellidae > Paulinella > Paulinella micropora. The sequence goes on along the minus strand of WBZZ01006729.1, from coordinate 20,895 downwards.
GCGTAGGGTTGAGGACGTGAACTTTCCGAGTGTTAGTTCACGATCTTCGGGCAATATTAAGTCTTGGAACTTAGCCCACATGAAGCACAAGCATTTAATCTGTTGGATGGCTCTTGGTAGCTTGAATCAGGGGTCGAGCGTGGATAGCTCTTGGGATGGTAGACGGTCGGCTGGGGTTCCCCAATGAGCCGGTACTAACGAGATTATGCATAGATGTAGTCTCCGTTGGTATTACTCCAGGAATTGAGATCGAGCGATCTCAAAGGAGGGGGAAGGGGTGCTATGTAACACCCACGGTATACTACATCGTTTTTACGCTATTGGTTTTACGGGAATTCACTCGTGGAAGTGACATATGTAGGTTCTAGTGGTCGTTAGAGCCCCCATCGACTTCAAAGCAGGTAAACTCATTCAATATTCAAGATTTTGAAGTGCTGTTTGCACAGAATTCAATGTTTTTATTGGGTATAGGTAGCCGGAGGTTAGCTTTCAGGGTATTAAAGGTATTGCTGTGTTCCAGAGTATGTTCTGAATTTTGACAAACTAATTTTCGACCTAATACAATGTTTTCCTAGTTTTTTTTACCGTACTTCTCTGCAAAAACCCTTAGGCAGAATTACTCAACATATTAATAACATGTGAATTCATTTGTGCACTTGTGCGTAAAAATGAGTGCAGAGTGCATCATGCGAACAGCATTTTTCAGTTAAAAACACCATACTTGCTATGTCCTGAGAAGTGAAAATTGCGGTCGAAAATAAGGGTGAAAAATAGTGAGCCACACTTTTTTTTCTAAAATAAACACTTGTGTAATGCTTGCTTTTGCTTGAAACGATGTGATTTGAACACAAAGCTGCTTTGGTGCACTTGACCTCCGACATGATTTTGGTGGCGCCGGCCCGTGAATTTCTGTGGCAATATTTGAAAAGACCATGCCAATTCCCGGAGAGGAAACCAGAAAAATTTCCACAAAATATTTGAACAAACTGTCAGGCCTATCGACATACGTAGCCTTTGAAGTGAAGGCCGCACTAAATTTTTTTTATTCAACGGTTTTTGCGGGGTCGAGATTGGTAAAAGTCATGGCTAGAGAGGGTTTTGTGTGTTTTTTTTTGTGTGTTTCTCATGCATACTTTCACGTCCCGTGGCCTTGCACAGTCTTTCCATACGTTGTGTCCATGCTGTCTGCAAATGGTGTGTTGTGAACTTATCGGTAGCAATATTATGTTGTTCTTTTTTACAAAAAGCCCTTTCTTGCACCTGTCTTGTATCGCTCATATATGTGTTGTGTGAGCTTTTCTGGGAATGTTATGTGCTGAATCTATTCACAATCACATGGTCTTTGTTTGTATATGTTCAACTACTGCTCCTTTCTTTGTAACCCTGCTGTTGGTGATCTGTTCTTGGCTCCAGACAGGCTAAAAAATCATGGGTGAGATCTTTAGAGATTTTTAGTTTTTTTCTGCGCTTTCTGTACAAAATGTTTTTATTAAATAGTCTCTTTGATTTCCTTCACTTTCTGTACTTGCGCCGGCCTTGTATTTAAATTAAAAAAATTCTGAGTGAGGACCTTATGCACTACTTTTGCTTATTTTGGCCGGTTTGTTTGCAGGCTTAAGGTTACCTTTTTGTAAAAAAAAATTTGTACATTTACTTATAAGCATGCATAGAAAGATATTACATAAGAATTTATTGAAGAGCATACAGGGAACATATGAAAACTGATTTTGATTTTTGGTCATGACAAGCAACCGGCGTGGCCGGTTTTTCCTGGTCAGGTGGCGCAAATTAGTTGGGAAAAAGTGGTGGGCAACGGGAAATCGATTGGTTTGAAGTCAGTTTTTACTATTTCTCAATGATTCTTTCGTTAAATTCAATGTTTTTACTTATAGTTTTGAAATGTACAACGGATCTGTGTTTCAAGTAGTATTATGCTAACGACCACTCGCCCTCAGGAGAACTTACATATGTTCTTTGTTATTAAATGTATTTTAAGATGAATTCTCATTAAATTCCATTTCAATTTACTTTGAGCTCATAAGGGTTAAGACTTCCGGTCTTAATACATAAGTAATAATGGACATAACTGAGAAGACTCGAAGGGTCTAATTAATGTCCAATGCTCCCCCTTAATTAGACTACCTTTACAAGTTCACGGCCCTACGCTGACTTTAAACACCCGGTATAAAAAATTTATTTTCTGAGCCTGACAGTTCACGTTTCAGTCACGTCAACTTGTCAGTGAGTGTGCCGCGCCCGCGGCACTGAGTTCAAGTCACCTTTCAGTCCCGCGGCCAGAGTCTCACTTGCATGCTCGAAGGACACTGACCTTGTGCGGGCGGACTTGGGCCGTCACACTAGTGTATATAAGGGTCACGATCGGACTCAGCCTCCGTCGGCTCAGTTTCGGACCGTTTCCGGGGCGACTTTGCGCAATCACTCTTTTAATAGAACGGACTTGCCACTCTAAGGCATGAGTCAGTGAGAAGTCAGGTTAAGTATGAAAAGGAAAGTGGTAAGCTAGTGTGATATTAGGTGACTCCTCAAAGTAAAAAACGCAATGGCTACAAACCTGACGGAAGAAACGAAACAATAATGAAAGTTCCACTGACGGTTGAATGACTAGGTTTGGCGGAATCTACACACTGCAATATCGTGAAAGGAAGAAGACTCTCCTTGACTAGCAGCAGAGAAAGGATGTAAATTCGACAAGTGACCAGGCTTAAGTTGCAAAAATAAATACAAAACAGGCTGATAGTATAAGAATAAAATTGTCGCGGCACGAGCCAGCTTCGCTGTACCTAGCCAGTGCAAATTGTCTGCGGTAGAAGTCTCGAGTCACGGGCCAGTCACTGGATGCCAAACTCGGCCTTGAGCGCTTCTAAGCTGGCGAAAGCATGCTTTTCCGTGTGCGTCGAGGCCTCGGCCACATAGCGCGCGCGCTCTTGCATATAGAGCTGAGCTTTGAAGTCATCCAGCGCATCGTCTGTGTTAGGCATCTGCAGCATGGTCAGGATGGAGCGAGCTGCCTTGTCCACAGTCACGGCGGGGTTCCACGCGCGCTGGATCTCGTCTAGGCAGATGCGGCCGTCTGCGTTGACGTTGGGGTGGAAGATAGGAGTAACAAACTGGATCTTGGGCGCTTTGAACGGGTATTCGGCGGGGAAAGAGACGGAAAGCAGGAAGTAGAAGCCAGCGTATGGTGTGCCCTCGGGTCCGGCAATCACCATCTTCCAGAATAGGAAGTCATCCTTGCTGATGAAGACCTCGCAGCCCAAGGCCTTCACGGGGTCGGGACTGCGTTGGATTTCTTTGTACTCCTTGAGCGCCCTCTTCATCGCTCCTGAGACATTGCCGCCTTTCTGCTTGAAAATGGCTGAGCTCTGCACAGTGGC
>WBZZ01006729.1:2500-7500 GCA_019918135.1 Paulinella micropora | reverse complement strand
GTAGTAGTAGTAGTAGTAGTAGTAGTAGTAGTAGTAGTAGTAGTAGTAGTAGTAGTAGTAGTAGTGTAGTAGTAGTAGTAGTAGTAGTAGTAGTAGTAGTAGTAGGAGTAGTAGTAGTAGTAGTAGTAGTAGTAGTAGTAGTAGTAGTAGTAGTAGTAGTAGGAGGAGGAGGAGGAGGAGGAGAAGAGGAAGAGGAACTGGAAGAGGAGGAGGAAGAGGAACTGGAGGAGGAGGAGGAGGAGAAGGAGGAGAAGGAGGAGGAGGAGGAGGAGGAGGAGGATAATAAACACAAACCTTACCATTCTAAAAGTCAACTTTATCTGCCTGTCTGTCTTTCTGTCCCTGTGTTTATCTGCAGACTAAACTGACCAAGCTATCTGGCTGTATGCGGTTATTGAGTGATAAAAATTGAAATGTCAGGAAAGGTTTGCGATTCAATGGGATTTTTTTAGCATTCTATGATTAATCGAGCACGATTACATATACTTTTATGAAAATTTTGCATTTTATTCAGTTTTATGCAGGGTATTGCAGGTCGTGTTATACATACATCTATACCTGTAGATAAAAGGAATGTATACTGTTCCAAGAAAAAATTGGCCATGTGAGAAAATGTGAACGTGCGATGGGGATAGACCATGATTACTCCTGTCAGGCCCTTGAACACGGGGATCAAAGGATTCCAGCCCATGGCTGCGCTGCAAGTTGTAATATCCTAGTTACTGTCGCTGTCACTGTCGCACAATATGAAACGCATATCCTTGGAAGGGCCGGACTAACCAGTTGATTTTTGTTGGGAAGGAGAAAAAGGTTCGCATCAGAGAAATCATTTATTTGTTTGAGAGCAGCCTGTTCTCAATCACCAGTCTGCATTGAGCCATGTTCGATTGAAATGTTGCAAGGCTACTGACGGTTGATTGAATAATGATTTTCTGCGTCAGGCTTAAGTTTGCACAAGAAAAAAGCCTGTTGGATGCAGAGAGAACGGCTGACTCAAGTGTGATCTTTTTTCTTTTGCAAATTAGTCTCAAATTGATGACTACATTCACAAATTATGGATGAACTTACTGAAGTTTTCACTGAATCTGCGTTTGTGTGCAATATTGCAATGCTCTTTCATGGAAATATGTTTTAAATTCTATTCGTTTTACTAAAAATGCAAAATAATATTTTGATCAAACCAAAGTAGTACTCAAAATATAGCCTCTGTTTGTCTCTCTCAGCGGCTGCGAGGTGCAGTGCGATGCAGCAGGACGGGTTTGAATATTCCGCGTTGGGTGATGTACACTCTCCTCGCTCGTACCTCCGTGCCGCGCTTGGTCACAGGGAGAGAATGAAAAGGAAAAAATGTGTGAGATCTTGTGTGTGTGTGTGTGTGTGAGAGAGAGAGAGAGAAGATAGAGATAGATATCTTTTTTTTTACGTGTTTCTGTGTTGCTGTGTAAGTATGTGCGACTTGTTTAACTGTCTCGCAGGTGCGGCTGGGCTCTTGCTGACCGCAGCCGCGGGATTTACCGGCCGACACGTAAGAAAGAAAGAAAGAAAGAAAGAGAGAGAGAGAGAGAGATCGAGAGAAAGAGGAAGAGAGAGGAGAGAGAGAGAGAGTCTAATTATCTATCTATCTATCTATCTAAGAGAGAGCGAGAGAGATCGAGAGAAAGAGGAAGAGAGAGGAGAGAGAGAGAGAGTCTAACTATCTATCTATCTATCTATCTATCTATCTATCTATCTATCTATCTATCCATCCATCCATCCATCAATCTATCAATCTAACTATCTATCTATCTATCTATCTATCTATCTATCTATCTATCTATCTACCACCTACCTACCTACCTACCTACCTACCTATCTACCTATCTACCTATCTATCTATCTATCTATCTATCTATCTACCTACCTACCTACCTACCTACCTACCTAACTACCTATCTATCTATCTATCTATCTATCTATCTATCTATATCTACCTACCTACCTACCTACCTACCTACCTTCCTATCCATCATCCATCCATCCATCCATCCATCCATATCCGTCCGTCCGTCCGTCCGAAGGTAGGTAGTTAGGTAGGTATAGGTATGTAGGTCGGTAGGTATGCAGGTAGGGAGCGAGGTAGGTAGGTAGTAGGTAGGTAGGTAGGTAGGTAGGTAGGTAGGTAGGTAGGTAGGTAGGTAGGTAGGTAGTGCCTACCTACCTACCTACCACCTACCTACCTACCTACCTACCTACCTACCTGCCTACCTACCTACCTACCTACCTGCCTGCCTGCCTACTTGCCTACCTGCCTACCTACCCGCCTACCTACCTACCTACCTACCTGCCTGCCTACCTTCCTTCCTTCCTTCCTACCTACCTACCTACCTACCTACCTTCCGACCTGCCTACCTGCCTACCTACCTTCCTGTCCACCTACCTGTGTGGCAGTTTTTGCAGTCGGGGGACGCACAACAGCATTCGAGGGGCAGCTTCGTGCCGGCCGAAGGTGTGTGTGTGTGTGTGAGAGAGAGAGAGAGAGAGAGAGAATGCATAACGCTGGCGGGGCAGCGTCATGCCGGCCGAAGGTGTGTGTGTGTGCGTGTGTGTGTGTGTGAGAGAGAGAGAGAGAGTGAGAGAGAGAGAGAGAGAGAGAGAGAGAGAGAGCACCGTCATGCCGAAGGTGCCGCAGCCTAACATGATTGCAGCATTAGATTTCATGAGATTACAGTACATTACATCAGATGAGATGAGATTAGATTAGGATTAGGATAAAATTTAGGATTAGGATTAGGATTAGGATTAGGACTAGGATTAGGATTAGGATTAGGATTAGGATTAGGATTAGGATTAGTATTAGGATTAGGTTGCATTCGCATGGACATTGGCATAGGGATTGGGATTAGGATTGGGATGGGATTATTAGATTAGATTAGATTAGATTAGATTAGATTAGATTAGATTAGATTAGATTAGATTATTAGATTAGATTAGATTAGATTTAGATTTAGATTTAGATTTAGATTTAGATTTAGATTTGGATTTGATTTTGGATTTGGATTTGGATTTGGATTTGGATGTGGATGTGGATGTGGATGTGGATTTGGATTTAGATTTAGATTTAGATTTAGATTTAGATTAGATTAGATTGCATAACAATGCAGTGCAGTACATAACATTACACTGCATCAGATTACATAGCATTGTGCATGGCATTTGTTGATGTTTGTTTGTTTGTGTGTGTGCGTGTGTGTGTGTGTGTGTGTGTGTGTTTTGGAGGAACCCCCTACCTACCTACCTACCTACCTACCTAGCTAGCTACCTACCTACCTATCTATCGTTATGCAGGGATGGATGCGGTGCTGGTCAAGCCCGGAGCTCCTGGTCCTACTCACTTCCCTACCCCTGCCCTACCTACCTATCTACCTACCTCCATACCTCCCTATTTACCTAGTCCCTCCCTACCTCCCTCCCTCCCCCTCCCTCCCTCCCTCTCTCCCTCCCCCCCCCCCCCCCTCTCTCTCTCTCCCTCTCCCCTCCCTCCCTCCCTCCCTCCCTCACTCTTTCCCTCTCTCCCTCCCTCCCTACCTACCTACCTACCTACCTCGATACGTATATATTGTGCATGCAGTGGGACTGGTGGCAGTGCCACCGCCCACCGGTGACCATCGCTGCATCTTCACCTACGGCACCGCCATCCTACAGTTGACCGACCCCAAATTCACCACCGGGTAAACGTGCAGACACAGGATAGCTAGGTAGGTAGGTAGAAAGGTAGGTAAGGCAGAAAGGTAGATAGATAGAGAGATCCATGTACAGCTGACCGACCCCCAAATTCACTATCTATCTATCTATCTATCTATCTATCTTTCTATCTTTCTATCTATCTATCTGTCTATCTATCTATCTATCTATCTATCTATCTAGATATCTATCTATCTATCTATCTATCTATCTATCTATCTATCTATCTATCTATCTCATCTGTCGACAGACAGAGAATTAGGGGATGGTGTGGGTGTGCTGGGCCCGTGGTGGGGTGCCTTATGTGTGCCTAGCCATGCGCCTATAAGTCACATGCCGAAATAGCGACGGGAAGCACAATCCTGTTCCCTCAGGGTGCCTTTCTCGCTTGTTGAGCCCGGAATAAAACCCGCAGTGCTCTGTCGGTTTATACTAGACTGTCGACAGTCTCGAAACTCCATCTGCTTACTGGGTCCTCTGTAATGGAGGTGGGAGCTCGTTCTGCAAGGGGCGCTTATGGAACGAGCCCTGGCCCCGCCTGGTACTAGGGAGATTTGGTATCGCCTGTATCAGTCCCTTCCGTGCAAACATCACGGCTTAGCTGGACATCGGGTTAATACTTTACCCACAGACTTCCTTGGTTGACGAAATCAGAAGCTCCTTTTTTCTGACATTAGTCGATCTCATCTATCTATCTATCTATCTATCTATCTATCTATCTATCTATCTATCTATCTACTATCTATCTATCTATCTATCTATCTATCTATCTATCTATCTATCTATCTATCTTCGAGCCTACAAGACTAACCGATATAATGGGCTCAAATCTCAAATCGAGGACAACGGATGGACCTGCCACCTTCGACCAATCGAATGCGGGGCTCGCGGCATGGTATCGTTCTCTGTTCATCGATGTTTCCGCGTCTTGGGTTTTTCACATCCCCAATCCAAATCCCTTTCCTTCAAGCTATCGTCCTGCGTAGCTCGTTGCTCTTTTGCGATCTATCGCTCCTGTGCAGTCAAAAATTGGACTAATCTTCCTCTAGTCCGTATCGGTGACTGCATTCCGTCATAGCCGTCCAGTGTTGCATAGCCCGGGCTAGGTCCCTTCGGGGGTTTAGGCCTCATACAATGTCATCATTGTAGCTTGCGCAAGCTTACGGTGCTCAAAACACTTGGACTAACGGCTTGAACGGCTTCCTTTTCTTTCTCTTCTTCCTTGTCCTCCTCAAGACCCCACTCTCCATTTTGCCTTTTTTTTCAAACCCCTTGGAGAA
>WBZZ01006728.1:82500-84502 GCA_019918135.1 Paulinella micropora | reverse complement strand
CTGACCGCATCAGCGCGGTGGGGACTCAGTCCAAGTCTCCGCGAGAGCATAGCGGAAAGAAGGAGAAGATCACAGAGGCGCAGCTAAGGAGAGCGCGGAATGATCTTATCAACGACCAACCGAGGAAGGCGATGAGGTCGATGAGATCAAAGGACGTCCACCAGGAGGAGGAGGGGACGGACACTGACCCAAACGCGGGCAACGTTGAGATTGTCCATGAGCGATGGAAGGAAGGCGATGCGATAGCAACCATCGCATGGGTGAAAAATGTTTTCTATCTGATGAGACCAGCGGAACAACATGTCGCTGATGACACTCTCTCAGACTTATACTTGATGCGGGTCGTGGCGGTCCCACGACAGATGCGTGTCACACGGACACTCAAAATATCATCAGCCGCAAAGATAGTACAACCGATACTCCAGTTCTGGAGAAGTATGGACCCGGTTGAGGTTCCAAATGCAAGACATTATCTGCCAGTATATAAAGACGCAAAAAGTCTCGAGACATGGGATGATACAATTACTCCCAGAGACAAGGATTACACTGCGTGGACCATTCAGACACTGCCAAGAGGAGTGCTTGATGTCCCTTTTGAATTATCGTTGGGCGGAATCCCTAATAAGATCTGGGACATTCTCGAACAGTCAAAGTTCGATCTGACTTTTGTTGGTGGTCCTCCACCAGGCAAAGAAATCCGCGCCAGACGACGAAGGCAGTGACAAAGAAACTATTTTTCTTTATGCGTCTCAAATAAACTGGTTGATTGCCCACGGCGTATCATGATTTGATCATGCATCATCAGTTATCAATATGAATATTAAAAAGACTCAGTGATATAACTTGGCATTCGATCGCAACATACGAGTGCGAAAGGTCGATCGACGATGATATTACTACACCGTATACGGGGATCGCTAGTGTATTGAGCGATGGTGTTCCCGGGTATGACCCTTTCCAAGTCCTGGGATGATGTTCTCGAAAATGAAATGTTCTCTGAAACTTTCATTAAATTATATTTTACGATAGATTATATACTGTCGTACCTGAGCACGGTCAATCTCTACTTGTGTCGGTATATCGCAGGGTCGGGTACATACACCTCGACTTCGGATATAGCTATTAGGACTGGCCCCCTAATACTATATCATAGGATATCAGCCTTATACAAGGGTATGTCATTAAAAAAGACTATGTACTTACGATCTCCCTGTGAATAATAATAATAATAATGATAATGATAAGAAGAAGAAGGAGATCAAAGGGGGAATCGTACTACAGCACCACGTTGCTTGTATTTTTTTATTAATTGTACGTTTGTTCTTGACATACTGCAGAAAAAAAAAAAAGAAAAAAAAAAGAAATTGAGGGGAAGGAGTTCAAAATTTACAAGAAAGGCTAGAGAATCCGCTTTGACGTGCCGTATGAGGATATATTTATCGTCTTTTAGCGTCTATCCGTGGGTCGATGCGCTGTGTGGCATGACTACATAGCGCATACTATTTGCAGAAAGAAATCAGAAGGTGTATGACGAAAATGCTATTTCCGTCATATCGGGAGGGGGTACTGTAGGCATCACCCCCCGGATAGCAGGTAAAAAATATCTTTTCCTGGTGACAGGTGCACCAGCTTGTTTTTCAGTATTATTTGTCCGGATTGGACCTGATGCCATTTTATTCCTGGTCTGTTGCCGTTTTCCTTTTTAGCTTCACTGAGCTAATATAACGAGACATCATTCTCATTCTTGAGGACTGTGTTTGGTTGTATTACCGACTTTTTACTAGCTATCGTTGGGGGCATTACAGGAGTGGCTTTTTAAAATTGCTGAAATGAAATTTGGAGAATATAAAATCTATGCTGGGACTCCACTTTTGTAGGTTATAATCAAAAGATATTATTTATTGCAAGCCGGGGTATTAATCCTTCCAATTCCAGAGCACTCTGAAATAACATAATCTTCCTCCTCTGCAAAGAGAGGAAAGCAGTATAGCGGAAAATGTAG
>WBZZ01006728.1:65000-77500 GCA_019918135.1 Paulinella micropora | reverse complement strand
ATCGAACTGGCGACAGGGCCCAGATGGTAGAACTTGACCACTGGGCTATCACGGTGTCCAATAATAATAATAATAATAATAATAATAATAATAATAATAATAATAATAATAATAATAAAAAATATATATATTGATCTGTCATGGCTGAGCCCGAGGGCCATGCGCCTCCATCCCTCGACCCAACAGGGACTACAGTGGGTATGTTGGGGAGGGAAGAGTGACTCTAACCATCCTGCACAGAAGGCCCCAAAAGGAAGTCCCTACTACCCGCACAGTGTCGGGTACCTTGCAGGAAATCAACTACAAATGATTGATCTTCCCCGCGTGAGAGCTCCACGATACTGGGTAGGTCCCGCATGGAGGTACTCACAGGGGTAGCAGACATTTCATGCGGTCTGCCAGCGCATGAGGACGTTTTGTGGTAAGTATCTGGGACGCCTCGAAACCCGTCACCACCCCTAGATCGCGGAATGTAAATACCCCTTTGATCCCACGTGGTGTATGTCTTATAAAAAACAACACAACGACATGGCCTCGGAACCAACACAACAACATAGCCTCGGAACCCACATCGACATAGCCTCGGAACCCACACAACAACAGAGCCTCGGAACCCACACAACTACATAGCCTCGGAACCAACACAACAACATAGCCTCGGAGCCAACACAACGACATAGCCTCGAAACCAGTGGGAAGAGGCCCAACCACCTCCTCTTCCCGTGGGGTGCCATACTGTGCACCCCTCCATAATAATAATAATAATAATAATAATAATAATAATAATAATAATAATAATAATAATAATAATAATAATAGTGCTTCTCTGTCAATGGCTGATGCATTTCTGCACATGCGCCTCCATCGTCTCACCCGTGAGGGGAGTACGAAGAATTGACGATAAGCTCTAATGACACCCCCGCAAGGGCAGTTCCAACACTTCCAGACGGGCCGGTATGTTCAATGAAAATACTGGTCCAGAAATAGACCGGTATGTTCAATGAAAATACTGGTGGCACCGACGGGAATCGAACTGGAATAATAATAATAATAATAATTATAATAATAATAGTGCCTCTGTCAATGGCGGATGCAAATCTGCACATGTGCCTCCATCGTCTCACCCGCGAGGGGAGTGCAAAGATTTGACCGATAGCTCTACTGACACCCCGCAGGGCAGCTCCAAGCCTTCAAAGAAAACACCTTTTGAAAATACTGGCACCGACGGGAATCGAACTGGCGACAGGTCCCAGATGGTATTGAACTTGACCACTGGGCTATCGCGGTGCCACTAATAATGATAATAATATATATATATTGATCTGTCATGGCTGAGCCCGAGGGCCATGCGCCTCCATCCCTCGACCCAACAGAGACTACAGTGAGTATGTTGGGGAGGGAAGAGTGACTCTAACCATCCTGCATAGAAGGCCCCAAAAGGAAGTCCCTACTACCCGCACAGTGTCGGGTACCTTGCAGGAAATCAACTACAAATGATTGATCTTCCCCGCATGAGAGCTCCACGAGACTGGGTAGGGCCCGCATGGAGGTACTCACAGGGGTAGCAGACATTTCATGCGGTCTGCCAGCGCATGAGGACGTTTTGTGGTAAGTATCTGGGACGCCTCGAAACCCGTCACCACCCCTAGATCGCGGAATGTAAATACCCCTTTGATCCCACGTGGTGTATGTCTTATAAAAAACAACACAACGACATGGCCTCGGAACCAACACAACAACATAGCCTCGGAACCCACATCGACATAGCCTCGGAACCCACACAACAACAGAGCCTCGGAACCCACACAACTACATAGCCTCGGAGCCAACACAACAACATAGCCTCGGAGCCAACAAAACGACATAGCCTCGAAACCAGTGGGAAGAGGCCCAACCACCTCCTCTTCCCGTGGGGTGCCATACTGTGCACCCCTCCATAATAATAATAATAATAATAATAATAATAATAATAATAATAGTGCTTCTCTGTCAATGGCTGATGCATTTCTGCACATGCGCCTCCATCGTCTCACCCGTGAGGGGAGTACGAAGAATTGACGATAAGCTCTAATGACACCCCCGCAAGGGCAGTTCCAACACTTCCAGACGGGCCGGTATGTTCAATGAAAATACTGGTCCAGACGGATCGGTATGTTCAATGAAAATACTGGTGGCACCGACGGGAATCGAACTGGCGACAGGGCCCAGATGGTAGAACTTGACCACTGGGCTATCACGGTGTCAATAATAATAATAATAATAATAATAATAATAATAATAATAATAATAATAATAATAATAATAGTGCTTCTCTGTCAATGGCTGATGCATTTCTGCACATGCGCCTCCATCGTCTCACCCGTGAGGGGAGTACGAAGAATTGACGATAAGCTCTAATGACACCCCCGCAAGGGCAGTTCCAACACTTCCAGACGGGCCGGTATGTTCAATGAAAATACTGGTCCAGAAATAGACCGGTATGTTCAATGAAAATACTGGTGGCACCGACGGGAATCGAACTGGAATAATAATAATAATAATTATAATAATAATAGTGCCTCTGTCAATGGCGGATGCAAATCTACACATGTGCCTCCATCGTCTCACCCGCGAGGGGAGTGCAAAGATTTGACCGATAGCTCTACTGACACCCCGCAGGGCAGCTCCAAGCCTTCAAAGAAAACACCTTTTGAAAATACTGGCACCGACGGGAATCGAACTGGCGACAGGTCCCAGATGGTATTGAACTTGACCACTGGGCTATCGCGGTGCCACTAATAATGATAATAATATATATATATTGATCTGTCATGGCTGAGCCCGAGGGCCATGCGCCTCCATCCCTCGACCCAACAGAGACTACAGTGAGTATGTTGGGGAGGGAAGAGTGACTCTAACCATCCTGCATAGAAGGCCCCAAAAGGAAGTCCCTACTACCCGCACAGTGTCGGGTACCTTGCAGGAAATCAACTACAAATGATTGATCTTCCCCGCATGAGAGCTCCACGAGACTGGGTAGGGCCCGCATGGAGGTACTCACAGGGGTAGCAGACATTTCATGCGGTCTGCCAGCGCATGAGGACGTTTTGTGGTAAGTATCTGGGACGCCTCGAAACCCGTCACCACCCCTAGATCGCGGAATGTAAATACCCCTTTGATCCCACGTGGTGTATGTCTTATAAAAAACAACACAACGACATGGCCTCGGAACCAACACAACAACATAGCCTCGGAACCCACATCGACATAGCCTCGGAACCCACACAACTACATAGCCTCGGAACCAACACAACAACATAGCCTCGGAGCCAACACAACGACATAGCCTCGAAACCAGTGGGAAGAGGCCCAACCACCTCCTCTTCCCGTGGGGTGCCATACTGTGCACCCCTCCATAATAATAATAATAATAATAATAATAATAATAATAATAATAATAATAATAATGATAATAATAATAATAATAGTGCTTCTCTGTCAATGGCTAATGCAAATCTGCACATGCGCCTCCATCGTCTCACCCATGAGGGGAGTACGAAGAATTGACGATGGGCTCTAATGAAACCCCCGCACGGGCAGTTCCAACACTTCCAGACGGACCGGTATGTTCAATGAAAATACTGGTGGCACCGACGGGAATCGAACTGGCGACAGGGCCCAGATGGTAGAACTTGACCACTGGGCTATCACGGTGTCCATAATAATAATGATAATAGTAATAATAGTAATATTAGTAATATTAGTAATAATAATAATAACTAGGGGCTGCGCCAACACCTGAAAGGATGGTTTGCGGTGCGCGAAGCACCCCCCCCACCCCCCTCGGGCTGGGGTTCCCGGGGGGAGGGCCCCCCGAATAATAATAATAATAATAATACTATATCTGAGGCGTACTGATGCAGCTAATGGTATATCCTCAACGGACATAAGCCTCCAATACCCTTGTTCGAGGTCCTCCACCCCCCCGTGTCAGTCTCTCGCCTGATGATCGGGGCCACCGATGGAGCTCCTGAGGGCAAGACTGCACTAAGCCGAGGTTATTCCGCAGTCCCAGCAACCTCTTGCAAGACGTCACCGAATGTGCAAGTGCATACACCAAGCGCGGCTGCTAGAGCTGCCTCGAAACCCCACCCATAACAATCTGGTGTCTGCTGGGTCCTGGGCTATCAACCAGCATATGCGGAGTTTAAGATCTTTTACGCGCGCAACGACCCTCCTCCCCAGCATCTACCACCAAAGGGTTATGAGTTAGCGTCACAGTTTAACGCCTTGAGGCCATTGGGCTGTAATAATAATAATAATAATAATAATAATAGTGCTTCTCTGTCTATGGCTGATGCATTGCTGCACATGCGCCTCCATCGTCTCACCCGTGAGGGGAGTACGAAGAATTGACGATAAGCTCTAATGACACCCCCGCAAGGGCAGTTCCAACACTTCCAGACGGGCCGGTATGTTCAATGAAAATACTGGTCCAGACGGATCGGTATGTTCAATGAAAATACTGGTGGCACCGACGGGAATCGAACTGGCGACAGGGCCCAGATGGTAGAACTTGACCACTGGGCTATCACGGTGTCCATAATAATAATAATAATAATAATAATAATAATAATAATAGTGCTTCTCAGTCAATGGCGAATGCATTTCTGCACATGTGCCTCCATCGTCTCACCCGTGAGGGGAGTACAAAGATTTGACGATAGGCTCTACTGACACCCCCGCAAGGCAGCTCCAAGCCTTCCAGACAGACCAATACTTTCAAAGAAAATATCCTTTGAAAATACTGGCACCGACTGGAATCGAACTGGCGACAGGTCCCAGATGGTAGACCTTAACCACTGGGCTATCGCGGTGCCACAATAATAATAATAATAATAATAATAATAATAATAATAATAATAATAATAATAACTGGGGCTGCTCCAACAACTGAAAGGATGGTTTTCGGTGCGCGAATTCGCGCATCCCCCCCCCCCCCCCCCTTTCCCGTCGACAGGGTACGTTCAATTGCCGGAGGTACCAGAAGAACGCAAGTGTAAGCTCTGGTGGCACAAAAACCTAAAATCTCTGGTTTTTGTGCCACCACCAAAACTTTTTTAATCTCCGAAGAGAGCTCATCGAGAGGTGTCGGGTACACCAAACATCAGTCTCAAACTCCCTCGGGTGTGCGCAAACGACGCCTGGTGGCGCAAAAACCTCAAATTCCCGGTGTATAGGCCACCCGGCGCCACAATTTTTATATTTTCGAAGAGAGCTCATCAAGAAGTGTCAGATACACCAAATAACAGCCGTTAACTCCCTCTGGTGTGCGCAAACGGCGCCTGGTGGCACAACACCCTACATTTTCTGGTGTGGGTGCCACCCGCGACCAAAACTGGTACGTACAATCGCCGGGCTGGGGTGTCCGGGGGGAGGGCCCCTCGGACCCCCCCTTTCCCGTCGACAGGGTACGTTCAATTGCCGGAGGGCGCCTGATGGGACAAGACCTCAATTTTCTGGTGCGGGTGCCAAAACGGGTACGTACCATTGCCGGACTGGGGTTCCCGGGGGGCCCTCCGAACCCCCCCCCCCCACCCTCCCTACCCCGTCGACAGGGTACGTTCAATTACCGGAGGCACCGGCAAGTACTGCTAAAAAACAAGGAAATTTGGCATTCAGGACACTCCCCCAACGCAAACATTTGCGTGAATTCCAAAAAAATAATACCAGCATCAAGATCGAGTCTGCTGCTAACCACCCTGCCAATATGAGCTCCCAACTCCTCCTGGTTCCCACAAACCATGATTTACTCCGATGGGAGAGCAGAAAATAGGCTAAAAAAACAAGGAAATTTGGCATTCAGGACAGTCCCCCAACGCAAATATTTGCGTGAATTTCAAAAAAAATATATATGCATCAAGATCGAGTCTGGGACTAGCCACCCTGTCAATATGAGCTCCCAACTCCTCGTTCACACAAACCATGATTTATTCCGACGAGGGTGCAGAAAGAGAAATGTTGGCATTCAGGACACTCCACTGGCGCAAATATTTGCGTGAATTCCAAAAAAATCATATCATCAACATCGAGTCTGGGGCTAGCCACCCTGTCAATATGAGCTCCCAACTCCTCCTGGTTCCCACAAACCATGGTTTATTCCGACAGGGGTGCGAAAATGCGGGGGAGGGGGGGGGGGGTTACACAATTTTCAGTTTCCCCCTCTCCCCCAAACCCCCCACCCCCTTCACCAACACCTTTCAGGGATGATAATAATAATAATAATAATAATAATAGTGCTTCTCTGTCAATGGCTGATGCATTTCTGCACATGCGCCTCCATCGTCTCACCCGTGAGGGGAGTACGAAGAATTGACGATAAGCTCTAATGACACCCCCGCAAGGGCAGTTCCAACACTTCCAGACGGACCGGTATGTTCAATGAAAATACTGGTGGCACCGACGGGAATCGAACTGGCGACAGGGCCCAGATGGTAGAACTTGACCACTGGGCTATCACGGTGTCCATAATAATAATAATAATAATAATAATAATAATAATAATAATAATAATAGTGCTTCTCTGTCAATGGCTGATGCATTTCTGCACATGCGCCTCCATCGTCTCACCCGTGAGGGGAGTACGAAGAATTGACGATAAGCTCTAATGACACCCCCGCAAGGGCAGTTCCAACACTTCCAGACGGGCCGGTATGTTCAATGAAAATACTGGTCCAGAAGGATCGGTATGTTCAATGAAAATACTGGTGGCACCGACGAGAATCGAACTGGCGACAGGGCCCAGATGGTAGAACTTGACCACTGGGCTATCACGGTGTCCAATAATAATAATAATAATAATAATAATAATAATAATAATAATAATAATAATAATAATAATAGTGCTTCTCTGTCAATGGCTGATGCAAATCTGCACATGCGCCTCCATCGTCTCACCCGTGAGGGGAGTACGAAGAATTGACGATAGGCTCTAATGACACCCCCGCAAGGGCAGTTCCAACACTTCCAGACGGACCGGTATAATAATAATAATAATAATAATAATAGTGCTTCTCTGTCAATGGCTGACCAGCAGCTCCCAGCGATTGCTTGCAGGATCGTACCGCTCCATCGACAAAAACCATTTACGTCCGTCATCTTGACCGCCCATGGCATAGATTCGACCATCCAACACAGAGGCAGCAACACCATTGCGCTCTCATGTCATGGAAGCCACCACCTCCCAACTGTTCAATCTGGGATCGAAGCGCTCCACTGAAGACAAGCATGAAGTACCATCCCAGCCCCCCAAGGCGTACAGGTATCCGTTACATGCAACGGCGGCACACTGACTTCTCTTGCTGTTCATGGATGCCACCAGTTCCCATGCGTCGTTCGCCGGATCGTACCTCTCCACAGTCCTGATCTGCTCTCCACGAGCCTGCCTCCCACAACATAGAAAAAGCCATGCAGCACTGCTCCTGCAGCGCAGTAGCGACGACAGGTCATCGGAGCTACATCTTGCTGGTCACTAGCTCCCGCATTCAGGACATTCCCCAACGCAAATATTTGCGTGAATTCCAAAAAAATCATATCAGCATCAAGATCGAGTCTGGGGCTAACCACTCTGCAAATATGAGCTCTCAACTCCTCGTTCCTACAAACCATGATTTATTCCGACAGGGGCCGATTTGGGGTGGGTGGGTGGGGTACACAATTTTCATTTTCCCCCTCCCCCCAAACCCCCCACCCCCTTCACCAACACCTTTCAGGGATAATAATAGTAATAATAATAATAATAGTGTATCTCCTGCCAATTGCTGAGCCAAAAGGCCATGTGCCTGGAAGTGTTGGAACTGCCCTTGCGGGGGTGTCATTAGAGCTTATCGTCAATTCTTCGTACTCCCCTCACGGGTGAGACGATGGAGGCGCATGTGCAGAAATGCATCAGCCATTGACAGAGAAGCACTATTATTATTATTATTATTATTGTGTCACCAGTATTTTCATTGAACATACCGATCCGTCTGGACCAGTATTTTCATTGAACATACCGGCCCGTCTGGAAGTGTAAATAATAATAATAATAATAATAATAATAATAATAATAATAATAATAATAATAATAGTGCTTCTCTGTCAATGGCTGATGCATTTCTGCACATGCGCCTCCATCGTCTCACCCGTGAGGGGAGTACGAAGAATTGACGATAGGCTCTAATGACACCCCCGCAAGGGCAGTTCCAACACTTCCAGACGGACCGGTATGTTCAATCAAAATACTGGTCCAGACGGACCGGTATGTTCAATGAAAATACTGGTGGCACCGACGGGAATCGAACTGGCGACAGGGCCCAGATGGTAGAACTTGACCACTGGGCTATCACGGTGTCCAAATAATAATAATAATAATAATAATACTAATAACCAGGGGCTGCGCCAACACCTGAAAGGATGGTTTACCGGTGCGCGAAGCGCACCAAACCCCGCCAGCCCTACTTCTTATCACTTTTTGGAGGCCCCCCAGAGCCCCCCTTTCCTTCGACAGGGTACGTTGAATTGCCTGAGTTGCCGCAAAGAGCGCCTGGTGGCAAAAAACCTCAATTTTCAGGTTGAGTGCCACCCGCGACAAGAACGAATACGCACAATCACAGGGCTCCCCCGGACCCCCCCTTTCCCTTCGACAGGGTACGTTGAATTGCCGGAGTTGCCGCAAAGGGCGCCTGGTGGCGAAAAACCTGGTGTGGGTGCCACCCGCGACCAGAACGGGTACGTACAATCACAGGGCTGGGGTTCCCGGGGGGAGGGCCCCCCGGACCCCCCCTGCCCCGTCGGCAGGGTACGTTCAATTGCCACCGGCAAATACTGCCAAAAAACAAGGAAATTTGGCATTCAGGACACTCCCCTAACGCAAATATTTGCGTGCATTCCAAAAAAAGTATATCAGCATCAAGATCGAGTCTGGGGCTAGCAACCCTGCCAATATGAGCTCCCAACTCCTCCTGGTTCCCACAAACCATGATTTATAGGGATGGGGGGTGCAAAAAAAGGCCAAAAAAACAAGGAATTTTGGCATTCAGGACACTCCCCTAACGCAAATATTTGCGTGAATTCCAAAGAAAATCATATCAGCATCAACATCGAGTCTAGGGCTAGCCACCCTGCCAATATGAGCTCCCAAGCCCTCCTGGTTCACACAAACCATGATTTATAGGGACAGGGGTGCGAAAAACAAGGAAATTTGATCCAGTCCTCCATTCCATAAGGAAAGTCTCCACACCAATCGGTGGAATAAAGGAAGTGACGGCATAGAACATCTCTAGGAGCTTTATACCAATCAGCCCATGGAAAGGACCGATGGCCTATGTACTCCCTAATAATAATAATAATAATAATAATAATAATAATAATAATAATAATAATAATAATAATAATAATAATAATAATAATAGTGCTTCTCTGTCAATGGCTGATGCATTTCTGCACATGCGCCTCCATCGTCTCACCCGTGAGGGGAGTACGAAGAATTGACGATAAGCTCTAATGACACCCCCGCAAGGGCAGTTCCAACACTTCCAGACGGGCCGGTATGTTCAATGAAAATACTGGTCCAGATGGATCGGTATGTTCAATGAAAATACTGGTGGCACCGACGGGAATCGAACTGGCGACAGGGCCCAGATGGTAGAACTTGACCACTGGGCTATCACGGTGTCCAATAATAATAATAATAATAATAATAATAATAATAATAATAATAATAATAATAATAATAATAGTGCTTCTCTGTCAATGGCTGATGCATTTCTGCACATGCGCCTCCATCGTCTCACCCGTGAGGGGAGTACGAAGAATTGACGATAAGCTCTAATGACACCCCCGCAAGGGCAGTTCCAACACTTCCAGACGGGACGGGCCGGTATGTTCAATGAAAATACTGGTCCAGAAATAGACCGGTATGTTCAATGAAAATACTGGTGGCACCGACGGGAATCGAACTGGCGACAGGGCCCAGATGGTAGAACTTGACCACTGGGCTATCACGGTGTCCAATAATAATAATAATAATAATAACAATAATAATAGTGTATCTCCTGCCAATTGCTGAGCCAAAAGGCCATGTGCATCCAGTCCTCCATTCCATAAGGAAAGTCTCCACACCAATCGGTGGAATAAAGGAAGTGACGGCATAGAACATTACTCTAGGAGCTTTATACCAATCAGCCCATGGAAAGGACCGATGGCCTATGTACTCCCTAAACAATAATAATAATAATAATAATAATAATAATAGTGCTTCTCTGTCAACGGCTGATGCAAATCTGCACATGCGCCTCCATCGTCTCACCCGTGAGGGGAGTACGAAGAATTGACGATAGGCTCTAATGACACCCCCGCAAGGGCAGTTCCAACACTTCCAGACGGACCGGTATGTTCAATGAAAATACTGGTCCAGACGGACCGGTATGTTCAATGAAAATACTGGTCCAGACGGACCGGTATGTTCAAGGAAAATACTGGTGGCACCGACGGGAATCGAACTGGCGACAGGGCCCAGATGGTAGAACTTGACCACTGGGCTATCACGGTGTCCATAATAATAATAATAATAATAATAATAATAGTGCTTCTCTGTCAATGGCTGATGCATTTCTGCACATGCGCCTCCATCGTCTCACCCGTGAGGGGAGTACGAAGAATTGACGATAAGCTCTAATGACACCCCCGCAAGGGCAGTTCCAACACTTCCAGACGGGCCGGTATGTTCAATGAAAATACTGGTCCAGACGGATCGGTATGTTCAATGAAAATACTGGTGGCACCGACGGGAATCGAACTGGCGACAGGGCCCAGATGGTAGAACTTGACCACTGGGCTATCACGGTGTCCAAAATAATAATAATAATAATAATAATAATAATAATAATAATAATAATAACGGCAGGAGAAAGAGGCAATAGCAAGGCGCATGGCCTTGACCTCGTGAGTTGGAAGCGCCCCAGAGCGCGCGCGTCAAGGTCAGCACCGTGAGTGCCAGGACCTGCAGCGCGGCCGTGATCTGCGCAGCAGCCACAACACGCAACACAAGCGCTCAGCCCGGGCTGGCAGGCGCGCCGTGCAGACGTGCTCGACGCAGCAGTGTTGTCGTTGTTGTTGTTGTTGTTGTTAGGGCCAGCAAGATGAGGGAAAGACCCATGAGGCTTGGTGAACCATCGGGCGGTTGTACGGGATGCTCGACATTAAGTGTGAGCAGCCCACCCAGTACAGCAGCGTGCCTGCCAACACACAGCAGCCGGCGCGACAGGCATCACATCATCACATCACACGATCATAACAGCAGCCAGGCGCGACTCGGGGATAAGGCAGCCAGCACAGCGCAACAGTGCTGTGCCGTGCGCAGCCATGGTGTGTGTGTGTGTATGTGTTGGGGGGGGGGGGGGGGGGGGGGTGGGCGGACCGAGGGCGGCGAAAACGAAAGCGGCGAGGGCGAGCAGGCAGGTGACGTAGGTGCGGCACGAGGGCGGATACCACTGCAGCGTCGGCAGCTAGCAACAGACAGACAGCCAGCATGTAGTAACAGGCAGACACACGGCGTGTGGTGCAGGAAGGAAATTAGCTAGCAAGCAGCAGACAGGCGGTGGAGAAATAAGCTAGCAACAGGCAGACAGGCGGCTGTGCTGGAGCAGGGCAAGTGGAGCGCTGGGGATGAACACGAGCTAAAAGTGTTGACGAGGTTGGGCAGGCCTGAACGAGACGGACATGGATACATCAACAAGATAAATAGGTGTACAGCTAAATAGATGAACAGATATATATATATTAAATATTATATATATATTTACATATATATATATTATATATATAGAGAGAGGCTCAGCCATGACAGATCAATATATATATATATATATATAGAGAGAGAGAGAGAGAGAGAAGTTACCTTGTCTTTTTTGTAGACTGGCCGATAAACCTGCCAGAAGCAGCATCGTATATACATCCAGACATGCACACGCATACAAGCGTGCCCCCCCCCCCCCCCCCCCCTCTCTCTCTCTCTGACTGTGCGACGATCACATGGCGCAGGCGAGATGTGTCATGTGTCACCTCGATCCAGTCGTCCATCTCGATGCCTGCGTTGAAGGCCAAAGTCCCTGCCACCAACACCATACACACACAGTCTACACCGCCCTGCCCAAGAGCTCACGCATCTACTATCATCGTTTCCTACCTACCTACCTACCTATCTATCCATCTATCTATCTAATCAATCAATCAATCAATCCATCCATCCATCTATCCATCCATCCATCCAAGCTATAAGCTATCTAAGCTATCTAAGCTATCTAAGCTATCCAATCTATCATCCATCCATTCATCCATCCATCTATCTATCTATCTATCTATCTATCTATCTATCCATCCAGCTATCTATCTATCTATCTATCTATCTATCTATCTATCTATCTATCTATCTATCTATCTATCTATCTCTCTATCGATTCGATCGATCGATCGATCAATGT
>WBZZ01006728.1:0-62500 GCA_019918135.1 Paulinella micropora | reverse complement strand
AAGAAGAAGAAGAAGAAGAAGAAGAAGAAGAAGAAGAAGAAAGAAGAAGAAGAAAAGAGAAGAAAGAAGAAAGAAGAAGAAAGAAGAAGAAGAAGAAAGAAGAAGAAGAAGAAAGAAGAAAGAAGAAGAAAGAAGAAAGAAGAAGAAGAAGAAGAAGAAGAAGAAGAAGAAGAAGAAGAAGAAGAAGAAGAAGAAGAAGAAGAAGAAGAAGAAGAAGAAGAAGAAGAAGAGAGAAGAAGAAGAAGGAGCACACGGGAGCTGCGTGGGGGCCACACACACACACACACACAACACACACACAGACCGCAGGTTCTCGTCGTGTTCCTCCTCCTCGCTGGGGATCGACACACACACACACACACAACACACACACACACACACACACGTATACATACACACACACATAGACACACACACATAGACACACACACGCACACTCACAAATTCACACACAACGCACACACCGACCGCAGGTTCTCGTCGTGTTCCTCCTCCTCGCTGGGGATGGTACTGGGCAGCTCGAGCGACAGCGTGGCCAGCAGGCCCGCGCGGCCCGCGCTGCCCGACACTCGACGCTTCTGCTGCAGCTTACGCTCGGCCCGACCGCCTAGCGCATGTATGAATAAACGGGCGAATGAATAATCGATGGATATATCGGTGGACGGATGAACAGACGGACGGAAGGACGGACGCATAGATGGATTGATGGGAAAATGGGCTTTGGGGAACAGACCATTAGGGGAGCAAGTTTTACACTCGTCGCCAGCCATCACTGCTGCAGCGCACGCCACACAACAATTAGTGCACATGTATATATGTATGCATGCATGTATGTATGTATATAGGTATGTATTTACGGGTGAATGAATGATTGTTACCTACACTGTCTCCTCACCTTATCACTACAGAGTGTGGGTTCTGTTCTCTAGCTAATTATGTATGCGTTACATACACAGTCCATTTACACAAACGTAAAAGGAAAATAAAACAAATATGCATGAATGTGCAGAAGCGCACGCATGTGTTTGCACGTATGCATGTATGTATGTATGTTATGTATGTATGTATGTATGTATGATATATGTATGTATGTATGTATGTATGTATGTATGTATGTACATATGTATGTATGTATGTACATATGTATGTATGTAGATATGTATGTATGTATGTATGTATGTATGACATATGCATGTATGTATTTACGTATGTATGTATGTATGTATGTATGTATGCATGTATGTATGTATGCATGCATGTATGTATTATGTATGTGCATGTATAATATGTATGTTGTATGCATGTACATACGTACGTACGTGTGGGTATGTGGATGTATAGCATGGAATGAGACAAGATGGTGCATGGATTTAACGTGTCAACAAGTGACCTCTTCCCGTGTATCTGCTTCGTTTGCCTGCAACACTGATTAAAGCATCAGGTTTTCCTCCGATTGCGAACTTCTCCTTTTTCACGTCTTCATTCATGAACCCTCCATCGGAGGTCCCTGATTCAAGCAAAAAGTAGCAACGAGTTTAGAATGGAGATTTGTATATCATGCGAATATTTCAAACACACACACTATCCTAGGTGGAAAAATGTTACGCACCAGTAACCAAATGATTATGTTATGTTAACGCAGAGAACTGTGGCTCTACAATCAAAGTACTTATCAATCTTCAGAAATCATATAAATCCGCAAACGGGTTGGTGACAGTTGGCCTGTTTGCAAAAGGTTTGTTTGGTGACAGTTGGTGCTGCAGCAGCGAGAATAATGCTATAAATCTGAAAGTTGCTCAGTTGGAATGTAGCAGTTATTTTTGGACTTATTCATGCAAATGAGAGTGGATGGGAGGATGGGATGGATGAACAAGAATTGACGGATGGGTGGATGGACAGACGGATGGATGGAGGGTATATGGATGGATGGGAAGAATTGTGGGATATGAATGGAGTCAGGTGGATAATGAGATCTATAATGGTGGACGATTGATTGGTTGGTTTGTTTTGCCCAGGCCAAAATGGGACTGCACGGGGCCGGCCTGTCTCGTACCAGTTCCGATAAATTCGATATGGCTGAAAAAATATATTACTCAATAATATTTAATATTTACTAGCTTTACTAGCTTTACAGCTTTATAATGAAGTAGAAAAGACTTAATAAACTACAAAAGGAAAATCTAAAAGGGTCGGTGGGAGGGAAACAAAAATAGAGTAAATAGAAAGCTAGCTTCTTCACAACCTCAGTAGGAAAAGTCATGTCAATTGCACTCGGACCCTAATAAAGAGGCAGAGGCATGCGCAAGTGCCCTGTAAGCTCTTGGAGAAGCTGGAAAAATGAAAGAAAAACATAAATAGATAATTACATTGTGAGGTCTTGGAGAAGCTGGAAATGAGCTACTCAAAAAGCTAAAGAAATAACATCTAGAACCTCAATTGCACATGCGCCCTTGAACTTGGACCTGCCAACGTACTGTAATTTAGGATAAAAATATCTGTAATGTATTAAAATTTTCTGTTTTAACAATATTAAGTGTGAAAAAACTTCATGAAAGTAGTTTCAGCAATCGAAAAACATTGCATCCTTACAATTTTGGCTCAAGCAGTTGATTTTTATCACACACTCCAAGTAGCGGTGGAAACTAGAATGAAATTCTTGAACAGGTCAGGAGGAACGAAAAGTATTATGCAAAATTAAAACAATGAAACAAACATCTCAATTTAATTAAAAAAATTAATTTAGAAAAATATAATATATTTCGAAAAGAATGTCTGAATCCAAATACACAAAAATCAACCCAGCATAATAAAATAAATTATATATTTAATATATCCTTGATCAAGCAACAAACGATGCAGTACGCAAATCCCCTGTTGGAACTTAAAAAGGACCCTGTCCAATTTACCTAACGGTTCCTACCCACCCTTAAAAAAGCAATTCCTGTTTACAAAATAATGTTTCCTGCCACTTATGCATGTATGTATGTATGTATGTATGTATATATATGTATGTACGTGTTGATTTCTTGATGTATTAATGTATAAATAAATAAATAAATACATACATACACATACCACCTTCTTCTTCTTCTCTTTCTTCTCCTTCTTCTCCTTCTTCTTCTTCTGGTTCTTTTTCTTCCTCTTCTTCTCATTCTACTACTACTACTACTACTGCTACTACTACCACTACTACTACTACTATTACTTCTATTATTACTTCTCCTCCTTCTCCTCCTTCTCCCTCCTCTGCTCCTCCTCCTCCTCCTTCTTCTTCTTCTTCTTAATTATTCTTTTTCTTGAATCTTCTTCTTCATTTTTCTTTTTCTTCTTCTTCTTCTTCTTCTTCTTCTTCTTCTTCTTCTTCTTCTTCTTCTTCTTCTTCTTCTTCTTCTTCTTCTTCTTCTTCTTCTTCTTCTTCTTTCTATTCTTCCTCCTCCTCTTGCTGCTCCTTCCGCTCCTCCTAAGGGCTGCCGCTTCTCCTTCACTCATCGTTCCGCTCCTCCTTCCACTCCTCCTTCCACTTGCTCCTGATCCTGCTGTTCCTCCTCCTGCTCCTCCTTCTGTTCCTCCATATCATCTTTTTGGTTGCTCTCCTCTTAGTCCTATTGTTCTTTCACGCTATTCCGCAAGTCGGAGTGTCTTCCAGTTCATATATTCTTGTCGATTCGTTCTGTATTCTTGCTTTATCGCCCAAGGCGAGCAGGAAGTTCTCGTTTGTAGCGCTTGGTGTGGTCGGGGCCGTTCCGCTTTTTGATGCTTTGCCACTAGGGTTTCAAGAATTTTAGATTATTTTCCCAAGTTCGACAGCTTCCTAAGTTACGATTTCTCAACAATTCTTTCTTTTTGAGCTGAGTTGCAGTGCGGCTCCGCAAGCGGCACGAGTTTGTGGTGATTGGTAAGGTCGGGTTGGTCCGGGACTCTGGGATTCCTTTAGGATTTTCGAAGGAATTTCGGGATTTTCCCCAAGTCTGACTGCTTTCAGCTTCCAAGAAAGATTTCTCATGGCTTCAATATCATGTTAAACATATATCAATCGTCTGGTTTATGCTTAACCTTACGGAATAATACAGCATTTTGGTAGATAATACTATCAGCATCGGTTTTATTTTTGTGATAGCATCGGTTTTATTTTTGAGCACTCCACGTAATTTTTTTAAGATAGACTATCATGTGGGAACCAAGGGAAAAGCTTTTGCTGTGTTCCAAGAGCCTGATTTATAAGTAGCATAATCAACTTTATGTTTTCTGCTTGTTATAGAGCGTTTTTAAACCACCTAATGACATCGCAATTATCAAATATTACGAAATTAACTGAGATTGCTTTTGGGAAAAAATCTTCTTAAGATCTCAGCTCTTTCATGCTGTTGAAAAAATCTTACATAACCACCTCATAGCAACACATGGTTTTCTGTATCACCTTTAAACATCTTTTTGTAATAGATTTCGATGTATTTGTGGTTCGGCCTTGCTGTGATAGGTTACTTACGTCCTTGTCTTTCGGGTAGGAAATTCACTATTTTTGCTAGGCTGAGCCCGCCACCTCAAGTCAAGTGCCACAGGACAGCCTTGCTGACTTTTTATATAGCTGCGCTTGTTTTCCAGCTCCATCGATTGCCCTAGTCTGTGTTTTCAGCAGCAATTCACTCATGAGACAGCAGAGCGTTGATCAACAGGGACGCTGCTTGAAGCATGATTTTGCAATATAACCATTACGTTTTCAATCAGCCAGAAAAAGTAGTAAGTGGCTGCTCAGCTATCTGTATTTAGGAAAATATTAAAGCATTGATACTTGCGCTTCGATAAATACTTTCAACATCCTCATCACAACTCCTCAACAGCTTCATCTCACGATCTAGAAATTGAAAAATTGCTTTTTGTAGGCGCAGATAGGTAAATATGTGCTAGATTAATGTACCCCTGTGTCAAAACAGACACAATAAGAGGTCGCTAATATTAAAAACCCTCTTAACCTGATAATGATAATATTACTAGAAGTGAACGTTACACTTTTTAGACAGGAATATATTATCGTTAGGCCGGACAACGGGAATAGGATGGTGTCTGCCTTGGTTGTTTTGGCTTCGCTAGTCTCCCACATTTTTTATCTATCTTTGATCATTATTTATATAAGTGAAGAAGATTGCGTTATTGGCGAAGTTGTTGGAATTGGTTTAGTAAAAAGATAGACATCAATAAATATGTTCTTTTATAACCGAACCGGTAAAAGTGGAGTCCCATACCTGTTTTCTTTTACGCCAATTTTGACAGTCCACAAACCTATTCTTTGCCAAGTGTAACTAAGGGAGAGGATTCCTTGCACAAGACTGATAGAGGAACATAAGGGGGAGGACGTGTGTGTTTTGTACCTATTTTGCTCACATTTTTGCCACACATAGATCGTGGATAGAACGTGTTGCAAACAAACACACACGACTCATCTCCGTTGACACCTATACATACCCACCCACTATCTCCTCTTCCCACACAATACTACAAACAGTAACCACAGTGTGAGGACACAACAGAAAGATAGGAGAGAAGGGTAGAGTGTAGTTGGTTGGGTGGGAAAGGGAACAAACGAAAGCTATCGTAACGAACCCCCACACACCTATAAACCACGTCACATTCCCTATCTGTCATACCATAACAAACTACACAGACAACCAATTCGTTTTCTAACAACACACACTTGTTCTGTCACTGTTTGCTTGTTCCCACGCATTCCAAGTGCAACAGGACATAGGAACACAACATACGTGACATAGAAACCAAAACGAGTGCTGTGCCCCAAAGTCTGTTTGTGCAAACTAGTCCATACCTAGCCCTAACATTGCAGCCAATTCGAGTAATCGGTCTACTACTCTGCTGCCAAATCGACCTCCCTACCGGGGTCATTCTATGTTCAATTGAAACAGATGACTGTGGTATTGTAAAGTGTGGCGACCATGACAATGAAGGTATACCCTTCTTTATCTCCTCGCTGGGGTACCATGGTTCCTCCCTTGGCACGATGTTAGTCGGATCTCCCAATCGCCATGCTGGGGACCAATGCCTTGGTGGCACCGGAAATCCGTGCGGATCTGTTGTTTTTCTGTGCAACTTACGTAGAAACACCCAAACATTCAATTTAGAACGATAATCGTTTTCATCTAATTTCTGTTCTCGTGTTAAGCTTCCCCAAGGCAACTCACTAGGCCTAGTCGCGGTAAAGGACATGAAGTCCATGCGTGGTGTCACTGCTCCTATTGCCACTATCGAACTTTCTACTTCCTGTATCTTTGTGTCATTCCTTTCTTCAGTAAACACACTATCGCTACCCTCCTCTGCTATCGTAGGAGTGGGGGCTGTCGCCGTCGTAGTAATTACCGGCGATGGTGCGCCTATTGCGTCTACTATGCTACCTTGAGCTCGTAGTGGCAGGTCAAGACGCATGTCGTCCTCGTCTGAGTCCTTGTGCGCCCTTTCTTCGTCATCAACAGTGAGTCCCACAAAGTCCCGCATATGACTACTTACCCCCCGTGGCGGCGGCGGAAGACTCGTTTCCACACCTGCGTAGTGGTAGTCTCCTTTGAGATCACCCGTTTGCTTACGCCGCCAGGGGTCTAGCAAACATTGAACAATGAACATTAATGAGCTCACTTGTGAAGGAGACAGGTCGGTCCGTTGGCCTATCTTCTTAAGAATATATTCTACTACCTGCACTTCCTCGACCGTTTCCCTGTTGGTGTCACGCTTCACCGCGCCATCCATTACGTTACCGTAGAGGTCAGTCGCGAGAGCTCCGGGGTCGTTCGCTACCTTAACCTTGCCCTAGTTTCCTTTGGCTGATTCGTCATTGTCTGCCTCGTCCTGCAAAACCAAGGGATGTAGGCATCACCCCCCGGATAGCCGGTAAAAAGTACAGTTTTTCGGGTGTCAGGTGCACCTAGTTTTTTCCCAGTATTTCAATATCGTTTGGCCGGATTTGACCTAATGCCATTTTAACCGTGGTCTGTGGTCGCTTTCTTTTTCGGCTTCACTGAGCTAACATAACGAGACATCATTCTCCTTTGGGGGATTTGTGTCTGGTTGTATTACCGACTTTTTATCGAGCTATCTTCAGGGATTGCAACATTGGAGTCACCAGCACAAGGCTGATTTCTTTTCTGGCTTGTTTTTGGAACAGCAGAAAGAAAAATTGGACAGACCTATCTCTTCTGAGTAGGTGTTCCAAAAAACAAATACTCCAGCACATCCCCACACAGCTCCTTTTGCAAAACCAGACGTCTAGGCGTTTGTGAGTAGGTGTCTCAGTACCCTCTACACAGCCTGTATCTGTGTCCTCATAAGGAGGCCAGACACCAGACCTCATAGCTGTTCTTGTGTTCTCTCTTGAGACAGAGACAGAGTAGGTCAACAGACGTACAAACAAACACTCACAGTTACAAACAAACTTGAAGGACACGAGCGTAGTACTCCTCCTTTCAAGTCTGTGCACTTAGTTGCCTCTCAAAACACATACATCAGAGTATTTTTGCAAATCTCTGACTGTTTTTCGACAATAGGTCTGAACAAGTGTCAGACGACAGGTCGACTTCTCAAGGAGTGCTTCTCGAGCCTCTTTGACATTATCTGTACGTAGGTCCTCGTACCTCATAACAGATACAACAACAAAAAGAGAAAAAGAAAAGAGGAGTGGAGAAGGAGATCAAGTTTTCAGAGAAAGTCGTATAGACTACTTCTTTCTCACAAACAAAAACACATAAGACATAGAGGTGAGACTCTCTCTCTCTCTACACTGTCTTTTCATCTTTCCTCTCTATTCGTTCCTCAGAGACGAACAGAGTAATCGGAGTAGAAACAGATCTATCTCCTTTGTATTCCTAAGCTTTGCCTCCAACTCCTTCTTTTCTTTCTCCTCTGCTCTTTCCCTGATATGCAGGTCTTGAGCATGATGAAGAAAAGACATGAGCTCGGCAGCCTTCCGAAGGAACAGAGCCTTCTCCGCCAACTCCTTCTCTCCCGCTTTATTGGTGAGGGCGGGTGCGGCCGTTCCCTCCAAGATCGTATGATCCTTGGTGAAAGCCCACCTCTTCCATGCGTCGTCCTTCTGCAAGGCCGCATGCAACTTCTTAATCTTCGTCACCCCTCCAGCTTCGCCTTCTATTTCTTTCAGGGCCGGGTGAAGGTCCCTGACATAAATCGGGGTTTGTTGGAGTTTATTCAAGTCCACCAACTTGATCTCCATAAGTCTCAGGGGTATATCCATGACATTAATCTGTCCTCGGACGTTCCTGGACTTAAACTCCCCTTCTCCTCTTTTGATTGATTCGATATCCTGACCAGGATCGAGCAACCTAGCCAGTGCTCTTGAATCCCATGGCAGGACAGTCTTGTTAGACTGGTACTCATAGAGTATAGCACACTCGAACACTTTCCATGTGAGGTCGAGAAGCTCCAGTAAAGACATATTGTCCCCAAATGAGACATGTTGCACCTGTAACTGTGCACTGTCGTCTCTGAGCAATTTTGCAAGAGACAGGGCTTGTTTTGGGAGGGGGTAACAGATATCCTCCTTTCTCAAGGGATCTCCCCATCGTATTTCTGGGGGAATGAATAGCCATTTATAGGCCTCATCCTTTCCTATTTTATCCTCAAACTCCTTCTCACTTAGATTGCCATATTCGGCCACAAACCTCGCTTCCTCCTCTTGCTCGACTTCCGACTCTCCCATCCGCCCAGGGGCGAGCAGTCGGTCCTCTGGTCCTCCTGTTTCATAGGAAGGCACTGCCAGATCTCCCCCGTCCCCAAGAGGGCCAACGTTATCCTCCTGGTCTATTGGGGTTCTCTCATTCTCTCCTCCTTCTTCATTCCAATATGCTTCTTCAGACCTAGAAGACATGGTCTATTGGCTAAGGCGACGGCTACGAGACAGGCACCTTCCTCTGGGCCTTTTATGTCTCCCCCTGGGTACGTCCCGTCAGCTCATACAGCCCCTCCTGCCCCTACGACTAGCTCAGCGCCTACCACTGTCATTGTCAACAATAATGACAAGAAGGACAGACAGGCTATCATTAACACCTTCCAAAAATATACCAAGTCCGATGCCACTGCTCTGACGCTGTTCGCAGAGACAGCGAGTCAGAAGGACACGGATGCGAACCTTCGAGACAAGCTCCGAAGAATTGATGCTTGTATGAAGCAGCATCCAACGAACGAAACACAGGAGTATGAGGCATTGTCCACCTTGTTGGACCCATCAATCCTCGCACAAGGATTTGATGTTGTGGAATACAAGGCGTTGCGAGCGGTAGAGGTGTCGGCTAGGAGAGCAGCCTCAGACCTGCAGTGCACGGTGCCAGTTGCCGTCCTCTTGCAATACTTTAAAACTCATGGGTATCAGCATCTGTGTACTGGTACTTTGATTGGGTTTGAGATTTTTCAAGAGGTGAACGAAGGGCTGGGCATTAGCGCGAGGTTGGCAGCGATCCTCACTGAGGTCAGCGCCAAGTACGGGCTCTTTTATAGCCGGAAGTCTATCATTTTGTACTTCCTGAGTGCTTTGTGTGCACGACACCCGAGCAAGCTCGCAAGGATCATACAGTCCTGTCCGACCTTCGCGGCGGTGAAGACGGCGGATTTTTTAGAAACGAATATATACGAGAGGGCCGTAGCGGCTGTTCAGCCGAGCGACCTGTATAGGGAGGTGCTCGAAGCGTGTTCCGACTTGGACACGGCCACCGAGTCATTCTCCAGTGCCGCGACACAAGGGGTTGGAGGTGCTCAAGCAGCACATACAACTCGGTCGGCGGGTCAAAAGAGGGGGAGAGACGAGCCGACGCCGTGCTACCGCTATTTTTCATATATGGCGTGTAAGAATGAGGCGAAGCATGGAGTAGGCACCTGTCCACACAGTCATGACTCTGACGATGACAGGATGCGAAATATCTTCCTGAGAGAACTCAAAGGCTCAAAAAAGGAGCAGGCCTTATACAGAGTTTACAAGAAGGAGTTGGTGGAGAGGAGGTGGAATGCAAATATGGTCGCGGACGGAGAGCTCCGGGAGGCTATCATTTCCTTCCTTGAGAAGATGAAGAGAAAGGAGGAGAAAGAAGCAGCGGGCCGACAAGCGGCGCCGACTAGAGGAGGAGAGACGAGAGGAGCGTCACGAGGGTCCCGAGGGACACCAAGAGGATGGGCACCAAGAGGTCGGGGCTGTCGGGGAAGGGGAGGCCGGACCCCAGCGCGCCCTCCCAGAGGACACGGATACTGGAATTATAGCTCCAGTTCCAGCTCCAACTACCCCCAGCAAGCTTATACCGCTGCGGAGGGGGGACGTCAAGACGAAGACACTGGCTCAGGTGAGCGTGTTGAAGTCCTAGAATGACGGGAGGAAAAGAGGGAGGAGGAGAAGAGAAAGAAGGAGATAAAAACTGTTCTTTTTAATCCGACAGTCACAGATATGCCTACTGTTGCTGAACAGGATACGAACGGTTCCGTTCCTCCTAGACGTGAAGTTGAAGGCACACAGCCTCACAAGCCTCAAGGTAAGCATTTGCTAGTTCATCCTTCGAGAGCTAATATGATAAATGATGCGAATAGGAAGGCGAAGAAGGCGATGGAGGAGAGGAAGCCGCAACTGAAGGCTAGGTCTCCGCCTACGAAGAAGCAGCGGACCGTTCCCCCGTCAAAGGACGCAACCGTCTCTACGGTAGACAAGTGTACATCTAGTGTACCGGACTCTGTCAAGCGGACACTTGAGATACCGGAAGCCCCGGAGACTCAAGAAGTTAAGTTGGAGGAAAAGAGGGAAGAACGGAAGGAGGACAAGGAACTTGACCTTAGACTCAAAACCCTAGAACAAAAAATTCATGTGCTAGCGGCTAGTATACATAGACCGGACGCGCTATGCTACACTGACCTCTTTTGTGAAACTTTACAAACCACATTAAAAGTTGGTAATGATACGATGGCGAATATTAATATTGTCGGCCAGAAGTTTTTGAATAGTCACCGGACATGGGTTGATAAAAATATTAGAAAAACAAAGGGGACCCTAAAAGGGGTAGGCAGCCGTACGGAAATTACGGGCATCGTCACATTAATTTTCAAATTGAAATCCGGTCGAGTATATCGTGCGGACCTCTATGTTGTCCCCGATTACCACGGTTCAATCCTGCTGTCGTATGACCAATTGGCTACGATGGGGGCAGTGATCGATTGCGCCGCACGGCGAGTAATTTATGGTGTGAAGAATAGAGAGAAGGAGGATATTAATCCGATGACTGCTACTGACTCATACGAGGCTTGTGAGCTGAGTCTAGCAACGGAGAGAAAAAGGTTGGCCTTCGTACATGAGGCAACTGAAGCCTATGTACACCCCTATGTCACAGTGCCGGACGAACTGTCCTGGACCGACAATTGGGAGACGGAGATGCAGGCGTATACGGTTACGATTCCCGCATGGGACAAAAAGTCTATTAATGACTTAATCGTAGCACGTAATGAGGAGATAATATGTGTTGCGAAACAGTGCCCGTCGTTGGCCAGATTCGCAGAAGGTGGTGGGGCAGATGTCCATATTACTAATGGCTACTGTTACCACGCAAAGATGTCAGATGAAAGAGAGAGGCGTTTGTGCCAAGGAGGAAGGGGCGTATCCCCGATACTCCAGAGGATGACATTAAAACTTTTATCACGAACTTTTGGGGCGATGTGCCTACCTGGCCGCGCTCATTAACTGAAGTGAAAAAGTGTCTACGGACTCTATTTGAGAGTAACAAGCCGTATACTGTCATTCTGCCGTACAATGAGAAGGCGATATGGGCACAGGAGATAAGGGACCGGCTTATTGATCATTCTATACCGGTTCCCTCTCGCAAGCAACAGTTAGTGGTGGCTTGTCGACTCGGGTCTCGGGAGCAGAGCAGTGCATACAAGCGGAAGCTCAGAGCCCAGGACAAGTTGAAATTGATACCTCAAGCTTTCACATGCTTTGATGGTTTCTACACCCGTAAGGCTCCGATACAATACGCGAACCTTATTGATACGCTTGTCGGACTCGGTCATGATGATGAGCCGGACACAGTCACGTATGAACGGACGGGACTGGACGATTTGTCCAAGGAAGATTTGAGTTTGGAGGAGGACTTAGCGTCCCTCAAAGAACATAAGAAGATGTCGGAGGAAGATTTCCAAGCGGTGGCGCGGAGAATTTTAGAAGAAGGAGTGGGTACGGAGAGAGAGAAGGCGTTTCTCAAAGCTAAGATGGAGGCGTACAGAGAAATTTTCGACCCTCCTCGGGCAGGTGGTGTAAAGTCGGAGGACTTCACTGTCATTTACAAGATACCGGGTGCGGAGCCATCTCCGGCACCGCGGAGGGCAAATTTGAGCATACATGAGGCGAAGATAGCGGAGGAGAACGTGAGACAGTTGCTCAATGAGGACTTTATTGAGAGATCTACATCTCCAATTGTCTCTCAACCGAAAATCGTCCCCAAGCCAGGAGGAGAATGGCGTTTGACGATCAATTATGCCCGTGTGAATAAGGTGCTAGAGGAAGAGAGAAATCCTCTGCCGACCTTAGAAGAGGGCAGAAGAGTGCTGCGGAATGCTAAATTCTATTCGGTCATTGACCTTAAGAACGGCTTCTGGCAGATACCACTGGACGAGAAATCCAGATGGCTGACTGCATTCGTGGTTGGTATGGAAATATACTAGTGGAAGGTGCTTCCGATGGGACTCAAACAGGCCCCGGGGCTCTTTCAGAAGGCGATGCAGAAGATGTTGAGTGGTCAATATGACGACCAGTCGGAGGATGGTTTTATGAGAAGGAGAGGACAGAAGGCGGGAGAATATGCATTTTGTTACATCGATGACATTATCGTATACTCTAACACAATGGAAGAGCGTATCGATCACTTGTCAGATGTCTTCAGGCGCATCGGAGCTTTTGGCCTGAAATGCAACTTAAAGAAATATCAGCTTGCAAAGACAAGTGTGACGTATTTGGGTTACGAGATTTCTCATAACAGAGTCTCGATATCGCGCGAGAAGAGGGAGGAGATCATGAGTAGACAGTTGCCAAAGAATCGCACAGAGTTACACTCTTTTCTTGCGATGGCACAGTACTACAGCCAGTTCATACCCGATTGGGGTGCAACTCGGGCTAAGTTGGAGAAGATGATTGATTTTGGAGACTTTGAGAAGTGGGATGAGGAGGCTTTGCAGGCGTTTAATACGCTCAAAGATCTCATTTACAAAGATCCCAAGGACGGCGGATTAGTACTTATGATGCCCGATTTTACGAAGCCGTTCGTAGTCGACACGGATGCATCTAAGTTTGCGATTGGCGCGGTGCTGCAACAGGAAGATGAGGAGAAAAAGTTTCGCCCGATCATGTTTATTAGTAGAAAGCTGTGTGCGGCGGAGCGAAATTACTGCACGCGACAGAGAGAGGCGTTGGCAGTAGTATGGACTCTCAAGAGGCTTAGAGAATATCCATGGGGAGGACCTCTATTCACGGTTAGGACCGATCATCACAACCTTCTTTGGATGATGAATCATGAACAAACCGGCCGTTTGGCGCGGTGGCAAGCTTTCTTGTCATGTTTCAATTTCACGATGGTCTATTTGCCGGGAAAGCGAAACGTAGTCGCTGATAGCCTTTCTAGGCTAGAGTTTCAGTCGGAGGTGTCGGCTCTTGTATCATCAGTGGAAATGATAGATCTATCCACGGACAAGGTGTACGAGGTAAGCCACATAGAGGCGATGCAGATGGCAAGAGGCGTTCGATATGACCGCACGGGTCTACGATATAGTCCTCAAGGCCCGGATCATGGCACATGCTGTGAGGCGCATGTTCTCGAAGACGCTGAGTGGTCTTATGAGGCATACGAGAATGCGAAGGCGAATATAAAAGAGGAGGAGACGACTGAGGTCTATACTGAACCTCCACAGGAAAATCGAAGCGAGCTTGATGAAGACCCGGAGAGGGTAGGACTAAAGAAGGACGGTACTATCCATATCGCCTCGCCTACCGCATGGAGGCAGCAGCAGGCGACGGATCCGGAGTTCAAGGAGCTCATAACGTTATACAAGAACCCTAATGAGCTTTAAAAAGACTCCGCAGATCAAAGATCAAATGAAGGAGATGGCGTGGAGAGATGGGCTATTGTGGTACAAGGGCCAGCATGGCAAATTTGCATCACGGCCTGACAAATGGATTCTCTGGGTACCGGAGAAGTTGAGGCGCTTCATATATGTTGCAGCCCATAACTGCCCCTTACTGGCACATCCGGGTCGACAAAGAACTCATTGGTTCATAGCGAGGCGATTTTGGTGGAAAGGAATGAAGGAGGAGATAGACAGAGAAGTAGACGCATGTATCCCATGCAAAACCACAAAGACACCGTTGAAGGCGAATTTCGGCCTGATCGGTACATTCCCGTTACACGCCGGGATGTTTGAATTCTTACACATCGATCATGTGGGACCTTTCCCCGAATCGGCCGAAGGGTACAAATACCTTCTTACTGCGATAGATCAAGCCAACAATTATGTCTGGGTTGTTCCTGTTAAGGACGTTTCAGGCAAGACAACTGCGGAGGCTCTGATCGACAGGATCGTCTCGCAGATCGGAGTGCCTAGAAAGATATGTTCTGATCGAGGTTCTGACTTTAATAATGAAGTCATCGACAGACTATCTAAGTACTACGGGATGAAATGGCAATATGTTACTGCCTATAACCCGAGAGCGAATGGCAAGATCGAGCGGGTACATAGACCTCTCAAAGCCTCGCTTAAGATGTACTGTATGAAGAAGGAGAATCAGGGAGCCTGGGTGGAGGCAGCACCTTCATTTGCCTTTGCAATGAACTGTCTACCCTCATCGGCATTAGGAGGAGCCAGGAGCTCAGTCTCGCCATATCAATTGGTTTACGGCCGAGAGCCTAATATCCCAACCTCGCTTCTGCATCCAAAGGACACTTGGGCAGATGAGGATGAGTTGTTCGGGATGAGGCTAAGAGCGAAGATGGAGGCGGAGCAAATAGTTGCGGCGCTTAGGGAGGCGGAGCGCAGAAAGACTGATGCACAAGGAGTGCGACAAGCGCACTTAGATCAAGTCCGTTTCCGGGTTGGGGATATTGTACTCCTGTACCATCCTCAAGTACCCAAGGGGGTTTGCTCTAAGCTGTTTACCCACTGGAAAGGACCATACCAGATTATGGAGCAGATGGGACCTCTGAACTATAAGATCAGGGGTAGAGGGAAGGTGCAAATTGTGAATGTTCGAAGGTTGATCAAATATGACCCCTTCTTACTCGAGGATGAATCCGTTGAGGAGGCGTTGAAACGGATGAAGGAGGATTTCAAAGAGGTACCGCCTATCAGTAAGGAGGATACCTTAGAGGAGGAGAATGCCTATCGGGCACCTGTCTCGGAGAAGGAGGAGACCGAGAAGGAGAGCAAGGAAGACTCAAACCGCAAAAGCGCAGCGGTGACTCAGTCTAAGGCCCCCATAGTCCGCGGCGGTACAAAGGGGAAGTTCACGGAGGCGCAGAGGAGGAGAGCGCAAAATGACCTTATCTTCGACCAACCGAGGAAGGTGGCGAGATCGACGCGAGCGACGGATGTCCATGGAGGAGGAGAAGAGAAGGACACTAACCCAAACGCGTGTAATGTGGACATTCGACATGCGCGATGGAAGGAAGGCGAGGCGATTGCGAGCATCAAGTGGGTCCGAGACGCTTTTTATCTGTTGAGACCGGCAGAATCTCATGTTGCCGATGACACTCTCTCAGATCTTTATCTCATGCGAGCTGTGGCGGTCCCGCAGACTACACGGGCAGCGCGGACATCGAAGAGATCCTCAGCAGCAAAAACGATACAACCGGTACTCCATTTCTGGAGAAGCATGGACCCTGTTGAGGATCCAAAAGCTAGACAATACTTACCGGTATACAAAGACGCGAAAGATCTCGAGACTTGGGATGATACTATTACCCCTCGAGACAAAGACCACACTGCGTGGACTATTCAGTCACTGCCTAGGGGAGTGCTTGACATTCCTTTTGACTTATCATTGGGCGCCATCCCTAACAAAATATGGGACATTCTTGAGGAGTCAAAGTTTGACTTGACTTTTGTTGGCGGCCCGCCACCTGGCAAAGGGGTTCGCGCAAGGCGACGAAGGCAGTAAGTGACATTTTTTCTCTTTTATCACGCGTCGGACATTGAAAGCTGCATGTGGATTAATTTCATAGTGCCCATGTCAGATCATGTCTTATTAAAATATTTTTATACCATTGTTGTTACTGGCATTTTTATCGCAACATATGAGTGTGAAGGTCAATCGGCAACGTAATCAGACATGGTCGTGTACGATGTTTTAGGCCCGACTGTGCTAATAAACTGACTCACACTGGGAGTGAGTGTGAGGCACGTGGTCCACCTAGAAAGAACTACAATACTCCAAATCGTAAGCAACAACAACGATCGGCACCGCGGGGGAGACAGAACTCCCAACCCAGGTACAACAATAATATGAAATCTAATAACTCACGCGATCCCCGCAAGACGAGAGTGGTCGTCAACAAGCCTGCTGCCTTCGTCGCGAAGCCGACACGGGTAAGTTTGAGGAGATAGAGGACGCTTGGGCCGGTCTGTCGGTTAATGCGATGATGAGCGAGAAGCCTGAATATGCCAAAATCGCAGTGGAGGAGCTGTATAAACTGCCTCCTGAACCCATTAAGGTCGTGAATCCTCTTGCTCTATATGCAACTTGCACAATGGAACCGTGTCAGGTGACGCACGTAGCCAAGCAGGACAAGACGAAGGAGGCACCGACGCCTCAGCCGCCGGCGAAGAAGAACAAGAAAGAGGAGCTACCGACACTCAAAAGGTGCGCTCATATGGAAATCAACGGTACTTGCGCGTTCTACGACTGCTCCCTTGTAATGAGAGATGATTTAGCTACAAGCGCACCGGCAGACAAGGGGGCGCCCAAGAATGATAAGGACGAATCGCCTGAGGAGTGTGAGCACACCGAAACTTGGTTTGAGTTTTGGCCCTTAGGTTTGGCGAAAGAGCTCACCGGCATCAGTCGCGAGCCGGTCTTCAATGACGTGGCAGAGAAGTATGTGAAGAAAGTTGCCGACAAGGATGTGCCGAAACAGATGATGGTACGGCCTCCTGCACACATTCCCCAAATTTATAGATACCCCATCACGAATTTCGCGTGATCACACAGGCAACCGACTGCAACACAGCTTACATTCAGGGGAAGGTCTATGGGGTCACGGAAGTATGGAAGAATCGTTGGATAGCAGGTTCGGAGGAGTAGTGATGTTGGCCACCGACGACGAGAAGGCCAGGGTACATTCCGACCCTGACGATGATGACCTCACCTTGACGTAGCCTATTAGGTCGACAACTGGCTTTGAGAGCACCACAACTGCAGGTGCGACTATGGACACAACGACAGTCGATGAAGGAAGTACTCTGATGGGAAGGAGAATAATGCGAGCGGGGGGGAGCAAAGTGGGAATGAGAGAAAGGAGGGAGAAAGAATAACGCCATACGGAGTAATAGCACCGCATATGGACTTTGAGTCTTTTAGCGATCTGCGACCAGTAGAAATATTATGGGAATCGCTTTTAAAAGAGCAGAAAATAGACGAGAACGATTTTATAACTAAACTTAACATGTGGACTTTCGCAAAAAAACTTTATACGAGGTTGGATGACCCACACGGGTTCCCAGTGCCACCAAAACACTGGCCTCCGACATGGAGATCGGATGCACCACTCAATTACATAGTCCCCAGAGAAGAACCCTGGTACCCCTCTAAATTGGTTAAGGGCGTTGCTGCCACACTTCACCGAACCACGGTCGACGGTGAGAGAGGGGAAAGTGGAAGTGAGAAGACCAATAGGGGATGTTAGGATTAGGCCTAGATACACGTTTAGGAGTTAACTGTGAATTAAAAGGACTGACTGGCAATCAGTTATTGACCACAAGCACATCATTGCACCCCACATTACCCGATGGCCCATGGTACTGGTATATGGATGTTCACTTTTGCTACAATCACGCAACTATTATGGAGATGGAATATTGGAGTCTTAGGTTGGGCTTCAACATCTACCCGGCGGGCTGGCAGGCGATGGTGGGCTTTTGTCCACTGTGTGTAGGCTACCAACAACCAGGTATTTACCCCGCCGACATGCCGCACTCACGCCCTTTGCCCCCACGCACATGTGAATATTGCGACAAAGAAGAGACATTAATTAGGCCTATTTTTATATTCCTGTGCTGCAATTGGGTGTTCTACTGTTGTAGGAAGCATCAACGGGGCGATTGGAAGGCCCATAGAATTTTGCAAATATGCGCAGAATACAGAGCTCCATCGGCTCACGAGCTTGGTGCAGATGGAATTTGCCACCGTGCGGTATAGGTTCGGTACGGTATGACTACGCACTATTTGCATATCATAGAACGACTAGGTATGAGATTGTGCGAGATAGTCAGGCATGGGCACGTTACCAACTACCATCCAGGTACAACACTGACAATCTCGCAACCATTTACAGAAAACTGTCTGGTTTTCCTACCTACACGATAACGAGCGAGCCTACAGTGGTGCAAGCTTTAAGACCGTCTGACTTTCAGGAATCAAGGGTACACACCAATTTCACAGCTATATTAGTTGACACGACTGTGGGTGTAAGTGACGAGAAAGAAAAAGGGCAGACAGCGATTGCACTAAGCGTGTCACCGGCACAGATAGTACTGACAATAATCGATTCGGGTTGCAACAGAACACTAAAACACACATCTATGCCTATAAGAGATGTATATGTGGGCGAGTCAGTTAATCTGGCTGGAATAACGGTACACACAATGAGGGTGTCATTGAGGGCGAAAGCAACAATCCCCATAGTGACGGCAGGGCAGAAGCAGGGTGTCATGACGATAAATGATGCATTGGTGTCCAACAAAACACCATACTCACTACCTTCGCCGGGGGTCATGGATCATGGTCATGGTTTTGCTACAGTTCTACAAAACAATCAAGCTTTCATACTGCATCAGGCACTACACATACCAGAAGACAAGATAGTTTGTAGGGGGCGAATGATGCCAAACAGACTATACAGACTGGACACGAGCGCAGACGTTGTGTTAGATCCCAATGTGCGATTCGATCGGCATACGGACTCAAATGCACACGCGATGGCCAATTTCTCGTTAAAACCCCAAACGACTAGAAAACCTATTGCGGCTTTGGAATTACACAGGATATTAGGCCATGCGGGTGTTAAAGCAATGGAGCAATGGGCAATTAAAAATAACAGGACAATCGCGGGAAAAGGCTGAAGGGAGAAGTTGCCACATGCTTGTGCCAGATGCCAACACACAAAGATTACACGCTTGCCTGTCTATAAAGACAACCCTAAGATAGACTCAGACTTTGAGGTGGGAATAGGACCCAATTTCACAATATTCGATCCTATTGTTTAACCACCATATGAATTCGATTGCGGGATTACAATTCACTGGAAATTACCGCATTTATACCGTCATATTATTCCGGACCGGCCGTTAGATTAATACCGTTGAGATTTACCTATTTCCCTTGTATTACCATTATTTACGGTAGATAGAATTATATTTATTGGTGAGATAAACAGACAGCAGAAGTGATTTTGCAGTCAGACAGGACTGACAGGACTCAGTCATTTACAAACACTGGATACAGTCATTCGTTAGAATTCTAGAAATTCCTTTCACGTGATAAATCACATGGTTTCGAGCATGTGATCGAGATAGATTAGACATCAAGTTCGTTCTCATTAAATTCGTTTACGCATTCATTTGAAGCTTAATCCGGAGAGGATTATTGTCACCATTCTGGAGAGGAATGGCTACTACAGGTTATGAGAGAGCGCAAGTTGCCCTCAAGTGCCCACGCCTGCCCGCTAAGCCCAATGCCACGTTTGATGATTGGCGTTGGTCGTTTCTGCAATTTGTAGAAGGAGTTGACCCTAAATTTTTACTGTTTCTTGCAGATCAGAATACACCCCTAACGCTGGAAGAGCTAAAGGCCTACGTAACTCCATCCAAAACTGATATAAAGAAGAGTAGAGAGGGTCTGGAGGCGGGAGATCCACCGACAGAGACCGAGGAGCAGAAGGCTGCCATCGATGCACTGCAGGGACACACTGCGTTGCTCACTTTGCGAAGAGCAGGTAATCATCCTAGTGAAATGTGGGCTAGATTGAATGAGAAGTATGCTCACGTAGGGCCTATTTCAAGTCATAAGTTGCTACAGGAATTATTTACTGATAGAATAGGACCGTCCACAAATGTAGAGGAGTGGTTAGAGAGGCAAGCACATCGTTACAAAAAGCTAGCTCAGAAACTTACCATTCCCGGATCAATTCAAGTGTGTCGCAACGCTTCATTGGCTCAAAGATTCAAAACATGCTGTTTTAGGCGACGCTGGTGGCGCATTGTATCGGAGCAAGACTGACGCAGAGAAGCCGGATTATGAAGGTCTGTGTGCTAGCATGAAGGAGCTGTTGCAGGCCGCTGAGATAAGTAAGCAGAAAAAGACGACATCGAACGACAAACAAACAGCGACAATGTTGCTTTTAGGCGATCGCGCCAAGCCGAGAGCTGAGGAGAAGCAGTCGAAGAGGTGTTTCAATTGCAAACGGGACCACCTCATCAAAGATTGTCGTGTACGTTACCTTAGGCCTGAGTGCGTCAACAAGCCCACGCACACCGGAAATGAATGCAAGGTTCGCGGCCCTGTAAACAACCGAAACAAGTCGAGCATGGGCGGGCGTAACCGCAACCGTAAAGGGACGAATCCACGCAATGGGCGTGGAGGACGACCCACAGATGAGAGATTTAGGGCCGGAACTACAGC
Organism: Paulinella micropora; assembly: GCA_019918135.1. Lineage (NCBI taxonomy): Eukaryota > Cercozoa > Imbricatea > Euglyphida > Paulinellidae > Paulinella > Paulinella micropora. The sequence continues at coordinate 41,583 of WBZZ01006728.1, read as the reverse complement.
ACGAGAGCTGCCGCGAATATGGCAAAAGAAGTCAAACAAGCCACGCACGACGAAGTCGACGACGCGTGGATCTGCATGGCCGTCGACAACAACGTTGGGTTTGAAGGTCTGCCACCCTTGGTTGAGATTGACTCACGCAAGATGATGCCATCTTACGGAGACTATGATAGCGTTTATCCACCATAATATTATGACGGAAGCTCTGCTAGGGTGACAGGTGTCAAGAGACCGGCCGACTACAACGAACGTGAACGTCCAGCCGTCCGTCAGAAGTCGAACAAGAAGCAGAAGGTGGACAAGGGAGAACGGAAGCTTAAGAAATGCGCCCACATGGTAATAAATGGGGCGTGTGCGTTCTGGGACTGTCCCTGTTGCAATCCCTGAAGATAGCTTGATAAAAAGTCGGTAATACAACCAGACACAAATCCCCCAAAGGAGAATGATGTCTCATTATATTAGCTCAGTGAAGCCGAAAAAGAAAGCGGCCACAGACCACGGTTAAAATTGCATTGGGTCAAATCCGGCCAAACGATATTGAAATACTGGGAAAAACTAGGTGCACCTGACACCCGAAAAACTGTACTTTTTACCGGCTATCCGGGGGGTGATGCATACAGTACCCCTTCCCGTTTTTATGACGGAAATATGCAGATTTCTTTTCTGCACAAATGCTACGGGGTGCTGCAACTAAGTGCATTAACCCACGGATAGACGGTGCAGTGGATAAATAAAACGCATACACCAGACACGCGTCAACTGTAAATCTCTAGCATCATTTTTTGTAAATAAATAAAAAACTCCTCCTTCCACACTCGTTGTCCCCCCCGTAACTTAATCCTGAGGCAGTATGTCAAGAACAAATAGTATTACTATTAAAATAAAAGCAGCATTATAATTTTTTCTCCTTCTCTAAAAACACTTCCGATCAGTAAATACATTGTCTTTTAATAACATACCCTTGTTTTCAATCAGTTACCTTAATATAGTACTAGGGGGCCAGTCCTAATAACTATATCCAAAGCCGGTGTGAGTGAACCCGACCATGCGATAAACCGACACAAGTAGAGACGGACCGTGCTGGTATGACGATATTAAGTATATCCAAAGAAAAAAATATTTAATATGTCTACTATGAGAACATTTATTGAGAACATCACCCTGGATACTTGAAGCAGGGTCGTACCAGGACCATCGCTAAACTCACAAGCGATCCCCTTCTACGGTGTCGTATCCATTTGCGTGGTTGTCTTTCTTACAATTAAAACACGTCTTGTTGTCGCCAGCCAAAAAAAGAGAAACGGTTTGAGAAGAAGGTGTGTTACCCATCTTTCTCCCCAGTCGGCTTGCCTCGGCCGCCTGCGCCATTTCCTATATTCGAGCACATAATTCATTGTAATCAGGCTTATCATCATCTGCTCTGGACCAATATAATGGTCCTCCTAAGTCACCTAACATTAAATGCTTAGCCTCCATAATCCATTGCAACGTGGCCACACACTTGAACTGATCCGGAAAAGCCAAATTCCGCTGAGCTAGCTTCTCGTATCTGTGCGCTTGACGCTCTATCCAATCTTCGTCTTGTCTGTTATCTTATCAGTAAGCATTTCTTGCAACAGCTTGTGATTGGAAACATTATGCCTGGTGATCCATGTATTCACCAGGTGTCTAGAAAGTACCGGACACTAACGCAGAGGACGGTCGGTTGATCAATCTGGTCACTTAACCTAGACTCAAGGAACTATAAAGTCCCATGAATATAGTTTACTGATAATGGATAACCATCCAATCCAATTCAAGTATTCCAATTATGTATTGTACTATTAGACACAGATACTATGCCAAGTTGTGTACAGTGTCCAAGATGTTTACACAGTCTGTGAAGACAATGTTGTGAATATCTGGAACCATTCGATAATAAAGGCAATATTTAGGCATTGTACCAGTATATAATGGTAATACATGAAAGGTATCCGATTAGGTAAAGTGGCAATACTTAAGGATATTAGAGTTCTATGGTGTGACATGCAAAGTATTGGAAAACGAAGAAACCAAGAACAAGCAATGGAAGAAGCAAAAAAATACTACGATGAAAAAGTAAAACCAAAGTATGATGAATGGAAAGTTAATTATGATAAGGAAACAAAAGAAATCAAAAAAGAAAAGAAAAGGAATTGGAAGAAGACTCCTTTCAAATGTGAAGGCGGAGCTGAAATAAATAGGAGTAGCAAAGCAAGACATATGAAATCAAAACTTCATACGGCCCCGCCAGCCCCGCCCGCCCTGCCAGCACCGCCCGCCCCGCCCTAATTTCCATCTAAACATAGGGCCCCCCGTATATATAGACACGGGGAGCACACGGCGGACCACGGCGGGGGGCAGACGATTGAGATAATTATTTAATTTCCAAAAAAAATTTGTTATCCAATATATACAATGGAGACACACACTTACAACGGTAAGACTTATAGGTTGGACAAATTTAGGGAACAAAAAATTGATTATGAAATCAAAAGGGTTAGGGTCAAGATGTGCTGTATATAATACCGAAGACGAGAAAGTATAAGGTGGATACAACAACGGCCCAAAATTACTTGAACCGAGTAAGAGGTGCTGTTTATTTTGAGCATCATGCTATTCCAGTAGCACCGCCATTACCTCCTCAGTTTGAGGCGAAAGTGTTTGAAGCGAAAGTGAGAGAAAGAAAAGAAAGGGTGAAAGACTTAATGCGATAAGGAAACTACGAAATCAAACACGTTGACAGAAAGAAGCACGTGCTGGGTATTAATGAAAGCCAGTATTGGGTTAGGATTAGAGGCAACTTTACTTCATTCAGTATGGAAGATGTAGTAAATTTTATTGAGATAATCCTAAACGACTTTATCAAAAGACAGAGACAGAATAATATGGTTAGTCTAAGTATCAAGTTTGTAGATTACTATGGAGCAGTATCTACGGGTTTGAAAAAGATTAATCAGATTTCTGTCGGCGAAGTTTTAGGAAGATTGTCGGCAATATTTCAAAGCAACGAATACCTTTATACAGACGAAAAGGGAACAAATATGGATAAGTTTAGGTTCGTTTTGAAATCTGTTGAAATGCCAACGGGCGGAACGAGGCTTCAAATAATTAATAAGTTGGATGTCTATAAAAAGAAAGGAGTAATTCAAATTAATAATACAGACAACATATGCTTAGCCAGAGCAATTGTTGTAGTAAAAGCAAAAATTGAAAAACATACAAAATACTCACAGAATGAAAGGAAGAAAGATACAGGAGGAGATGGCTTTGAAACTACACGAAGAAGCGAAAGTCATTCAGGATGTGTGCGGTATTCCTGAAATTAAAATTTTTCCTAACCACATTAAATACAATCTGGTTATTGTTGAATTTCCTGACAAGATTGTTTATAAGACGGACCTGCTTAATGAAAATGGCGAGCGACTTACTAACCTTTACATACTTAAGACAGAGAACCACTACGATGCCATAACTAATATGAAGTCTATGGTAAGTAAAGAAAACTTCTGCGAAATATGCTTAAGAGGATTTCAAAAGCGACACGCCTGCGAAGCTAAATGTAATATCTGCGAAACCAAAGACTGTAAGGGTATTAACGATAAAAGCAATTGGACTGATTGCTATTCGTGTAATAGAAAGTTTCCAAATACGGTCTGTTTTAATAATCACAAGAGGACGAACTGTGATATCAAAGCAAAATGTCTTTCGTGTGGTCTTAATTACAGAAGGAAAGACGATCACAAGTGCGGTTATGCGAAATGTCGTAATTGTAAGGAACTGAAACCACTTGAACACCAATGTGAAATCGTGAAGAAAGACATATTACATTTTTCAGAGAAATACATATTCTTTGACTTTGAAGCGACACAGGACACGGGCGAGCACATAGTCAATCACGCGGAAAGCAAGTATTTTGATGCGAAGGAACCACCCGTCATTCATAAGAACATTGATGATTTCTGTAAGTGGGTTTTTGAATCTAAGCACAACTGCTTTACATTCATTGCTCATAACAGTCGCGGTTATGATTGTCAGTTTATTCTTAAATGGTTAGTGGATAACGGACAAGCACCATTCGTCATTTATCAAGGTGGTAAGATAATGATGATGACTTTGAAGAAATACAGTTTCATTGATAGTCTCAGTTTCCTTACGATGCCGTTGGCTGATTTTCCTAAGACATTCGGATTGAACGAACTTAAAAAAGGTTTCTTCCCTCACTTCTTCAATACTGACAAGAACAAAAACTATGTTGGTGTTATGCATCATAAGAAGCACTACGGCTACGACACGATGAAAGATAAGAAAAGGGAGGAATTCTTAGAATGGTATGAAAGCCAAAGAAACAACACATTTGATATGCAGAAGGAAATCACGGAGTACTGTCATAGCGATGTTGATATTTTGAGAAGGGGTTGTATGGATTTTAGAAAGCAGTTTCTAGAATTCGGTATTAACCAGTTTCAATATACAACTATTGCTAGTTGTGTTATGGCTTTGTATCGGGCTAAGTTTATGCCAGAGAATTCAATTGCTGTGTTGAAGGCGGAAAAGCAAAACAGGATTACCTCTCGGGCTTGTGTTGAATGGATAGCTTACAGAAGCAGGTTAGACCAAACGGATATCAAACACGCATTCAATGGCGGTGAAAAAATATTTAATATAGGACAGTCAAATGTTTATGTTGATGGCTGGGACGAAAAGACGAAAACCGCTTATGAGTTTTACGGGTGTCATTGGCACGGATGTCAGAAATGCTACAACAGCAATACATTGAATATTAAGAAAAATAAGACTATGGGAGAACTATGTAAAAAAACAAAAGAAAGAGAAGTTTTATTAAGCAAACTTTTTGAATTATCAAAAGTTATTACTATCTGGGAATGTGAATGGAGATTAATGAAAACAAGTGAAAGCCTAGCGGAAGATACGAACGAACGAATTACTGAACAAGAAGGACTGAACCTGCGAGAAGCAATGTTTGGAGGTAGAACGGATGCTCTAACATTGTATTGGAAATCACGGCACGACAGCGAATATGCAAAATACATTGACATATGCTCTCTGTATCCGACAGTGATGTATTATGACCCCTACCCTAGCGGGCACCATACTATTATAAGGCCGAACAACGACGACGACAGACTGTCTATGAAAAACAAAACCATAAACAGAGAATATTTCGGAGTGGCTAAGGTTAAGATGCTACCACCCAAAAAATTACTACACCCCGTTTTACCTAAGGCGGACAGAGGTAAGCTTATGTATTACTTATGCGACAAGTGCGGAATGACTAAACAGAAAACCAAATGTAAGCACACCGATAACGAGCGAGCAATAACGGGCACTTGGGCAACTCCTGAAATCTACAAGGCCTTGGACAAAGGCTACAAGCTAATTAAGGTATATGAGGTATGGCACTGGAAGGAACAGAGCAGTAGCTTTTTCAAAGATTACATAAAAACTTTCTTAAAGGTTAAACAAGATTCAAGCGGATATCCTGATGGCTGTATTACACAGGAACAAAAAAGAAATTACATTGACAGTATGGAAATCAAGATGGGAATTAAGATGGACGAAAACAAAATTGAAGAAAACCCAGGACGGCGAGCGGTTGCTAAGTTGTGTTTGAATAGCCTGTGGGGCAAGTTTGGTGAAAAGCAAAACAAAACTCAAAACAAAATGATTAAAGATAAAGATACCTTATACAATTGAATGAATGATAAATCAGTTGATAACATAAACATAAACATTATTAACGACAAGATAATAGAAGCGAGTTATGACCTTAAACAGGATGAGGTAAGCGACCATGTGAAAACAAATATTGTAGTTGCTTTATTGACGACCTGCCACGCGAGGATTAGACTATATGAGATGATGGACAAACTAGACAACAGAGTTCTATACCACGATACCGACAGTGTCATATATACAACAGACTTAACGAAATGCGAAACAGATGTGAAAACTGGTAAGTTGTTAGGCGAATGGACGGACGAACTACACGGAGCAAAGATTATGACCTTTATCGGAGGCGGACCAAAGTGTTATGGATATGTCTTAGATAACGGCAAAGCAAGTATGAAAGTCAAAGGTTTTAGTATGAATTATGAAAACAATAAATCATTAAATTTACCAAATATGTTAAGTATCATTAGTTGCTGACTTGGAATTAAAAACAACTACCTTATTGAGAACGGCAAGAATGAATTGTTAGAGTTGCTTAAAACTAAGGAAGAGAAATTGATTGCTAAACGAATTGAAAAATCATGTAAAGTTGTTATTGTAGAAAACAGCAAGATAACAAGAGACAAGCAACAGACAAAAATAACGAGCGAATACTTAGAAAAAATATTTAGCTTTACTTACACTAAAAGAAATATTATAGGTATCGTAGACAATGCAATTGAAACAAGACAGTTTGGATATTAAATGAAAAAATTTGATAAAAAGAAAAATTTATTTTTTTGCATTTTTGCCCCTACCCTTGAAGCTCCTGATTGTATGAATTCCTTTCTTTGGTTTGACTAACTTAATATTTACAGCCGTAGCACCCATTAACGATACGGGGTCAAATGAGGTTAGGCAGTTCGTGGTTAGCTTCGCAGTCTTCGCCCGCTTACCTTTTGGATTTACTTTCACAGCGACTCTGTCAATAACTCCTTCAATGAGGTTTCTTGTGCTACTGCCTTTATTGTATGTTGTAGCATTCACCCCAGTCTGTCGGCTTAAATCTTTTGCTATCGTTCATCCAAGACTATGACCCGTCAGCTCTACATTATCCTTACCATATTTCTTTATGACTTCATTAACCAGCTTCTGCTCTTCTTTATATCTTGGTGTTCTTTTTAATACTCCTTTAATCAATGCGACATCGGTTAATAGGTCCCGCTTATCCGCACTTCCCCTGAATGCTACAATCGCATTGCGTGGCTGAAAGCCAGCTTGGCCTGGAAAGCCAATTCCATCTTTTTCATACACTGTTGATTTTTCTTTGCTCGCGACTGGTTTCCATCTGTCAGCACCTTTTCTCTCTGACGAAACCAAATAGACATCCTCTGATAACTCAGCACTACATCCATTTTTTTTCCTGTATGTCTTACCAGCCTTTTTCAATGCTTCACCATAGGTTATGTTATGCTTAGCAGAGTAAGCCTTAACAAAGATTATCCACTCACTCATCTTATATTAATTATTTAATTTTTTATTTTTTTATACTACCTACTATATATACCACCCTACTATGACAACCCTTACAAAACTGTGAGAGAAGTTTCAAAAACTTTCCATTGAAGGAGAAAAAAAATCCTTCTCGTTGGAAGATGTTCAAAAGGTAATCTAGGACGAAATAAAAGCGATTGAAGAAAAGAGAAATACTCAACCCAAAGACACTTTTCAATTCGGCAAACTTCGTTGGTTCGCGGTTCCACTTGAAGCAGTATTTAAAGTAAATAAGAAATACTGATAATCAACAGTCGTCTGTGAAAAGAATATATCTCCTCCATTTTGGTTTAATATCCTCGCCCCATTAAAAATGATATTTCCTCCATTTGTGATATCCACATTATTAAAATCAGCAGTGTTTGTTAGAGTTAGATATTTTATTTCTGTTCTCGTTCCATTGAATGTTTTAATTCCTGTTATGGATTGGTCGCCTGTTAGTTTTACATTTTGCCATTCCAATGTGTCCGCATATCCTTTTGCCGCTCCGTCTGTTGATAATATAGGAGTTCCAAGGTTGGCTATTTTGCTACTATTACAATCTAGCCCCGAAGCATTTATCCAACAGACGATTGCACCATCAATAATGAAACTTATTTTTTTCACATTTATTTCAAAGCTATAATTTACACCCGTGCCCATATCAATGCAACCAATAGTTCCTATATTAGCTGTGGAGTTAAAAATCACGAATGTTACTTTTGTTGTCGCATTCGTTGAATTTCCAGTTATTTCAAGTGCACTGCTAAATGTCTTAATTCTTGCTATGGTTTTGTTTCATGTTGTTTTAACTGCCGAAGTATCAAGGACAGAAACATCCACACCATCAACCAGATTTACATTTGTTATACTCTGGCTTCCCATATTTAGTCAGCAATTTGCTGTTATCGCACCGCTCGCTGTAAGTGTGGTTGTTGATACTCCCGCATTTGCAGTTATTACATTTGAAGCAGTAATTCCAGCATTAGCAATTCTAAATAGTTCATTTGTAGCACTATAGTAAAATATATGACTATCAGTTGAAGCATTAACATTATAAATCAATATATTACTAGCAATACCAAATCCATAAAATCCAGTCGTTGAAGGTGTTCCGCTATCATATAAAACAAGTTTATTATTAGCAATAGCACTTCTATTTATGAAAACACTTTTGCATGCTCCTACTACCATATTATCGGTTATTGTTAATGTTGTCGTTGTTATCACCGCATTTGCTTTGATTTCATTACTAAATGTTTTGACTCCAGCTATTGTTTGATCTCCTGTCAGTTTAACTACTGTGGTATCAAGTGTGGATACATCAATACCATCAACATTACCAACATTTGTTATGTTAAATCATCCCATATTTAAACTGCCCGTCATAGCTGTTGTGACGTCCTTTGCTAGTTTCGTATCTGTGTAAGCATTCGTTGAAGCATCTCCGTCATAGAATGGGGCTGGAAGTATGTTGATTGCTGTTGTGATGTTAAAATTAAAAATATTACATGTCAATGTTATTTCACACCCTATCGTTGCAGCAAGAAGTATGGAAGAACCAACAATAGTTAGTGGATAGCCAGTTGCACCACCTGCATCAGATGAATAAATAGAACCCATACTATTGTTGTAATTGAAGAATAATTTGCATTTGTTTAATTGATTTGAGTATTTTTCTGCCACATAAGTAGAAAATGTTTTGTTTCCTGTTATAGTCTAGTCTCCTGTTAGTTTCCCCACAGAACTATCAAGAGCCGAAACATCAATACCATCAAAATTACAAACATTTACTACATTAAAACCTCCCATATTTAAATCCCCTATCATCATAGCGAGTCAATCCAATCTAAGAAAAGTTGAAGCAACATTTCACTATATCACGTTGCCCAGTACAGTCTACGAGTCAGCAGCCAGGAGTGACTGTGGCAGCAAAGTGCGAGGCAGCGGCCGCGATGTGGCTCGTGTCGCTCAGTAACACGAGCAAGTCGCCGTCCGTCGCACGCGGTGGCGAAGGGCGCCACTGGCGCTGCCACCGTGTACGCCAGCGCGTCCCGCCGCAGCCGACGCAGCAGAGACAGGGCGGCCGCGTAGCCGGCCGCCACAGTAGTGTTGCCTGCCACTATGTACGACTCGGACTTGCCCAGGGGCGGCAGGCCCGCGGCGGCAGTAAAGTCTTGGACGGCGGAGCAGGACGCATCCAGCGCTCGCAGCTCGACTAAGAATCAAGTGAACGCGTAGCGCCGCCGGGTCCAGAACCTGCACCTGCCAGACCAGCCAGCGCGCGTAGCCAAGTTCCTAGAAGCGGAGCTAGTAGCTAGGGGCACTGCTGAGCACGAAGTGCACGTCCAGCACGTGCGTGTTCTCGGGACAGAAGGCAGGCAGCGCGTCGCAGGCCACGCCGACCTCCCCTACCGCCGCCAGCAACATTTCCACGTCCCACGCGCGGTCGTTCAGGCACAACGCGACATGGCAGGACGTGAGCCTACCCGTGCCAGCGTTGCACGTCACCGGCAGCCACAGTTCCTGCCGGCCGGGCCAAACGACCGAGCGCTGCACCTCGCACAGCACCTCCCCGACTGCACCGAAACATGCTTCGAACTAGTCTGGCGCCAGGTTGAGCGTCACCGGTGCTGATGCGCTGAGCTCCAGGCTTGCATTGGCGGGGCACAGCACTGTCACATACGCTTGGATGACTTGGTACTAGTTCAGGCGGGGGCGCAGCGCACCCGTGGCCGGGCCTACTGCCGCCCGCGTGCAGTCGTCCAGCCCGAAGCGAATCAGCTGCGCCGCTTCGGAGGAGGACAGGTACGACATGTGCAGCAGCCACCAGCCACAATCGAAGTGCACCAAGACGCAGTCGATGTCGGGGCGTGCTCCCTCCCCCGGCACGATTCAGGGCCGCCGCCTGGCGCGTATCAAACGTTAGCTCCCACTGCGGTCCAGCGCTGTGTCGACACCGACACGTTGCACGACTCCAGCCGCCACGCCGGGCCGGGTGAGAAGCGGACGCGCCACGCGATCTTGCAGTGCGCAGCGGCCCGCAGCAAAGGGCACAGTCCGGGCGCGTGCGTGCTTCCAAGCGCACGGCCCCGCCCGCGCCCGGCCCGTCCAGGCACACGTAGGCGCTGAGGTCTGCATCCACCGCGGGCGCGCCTGCGCTCAGACACCACCGTGCCACGAGGCAGCCGGCTGAGTACAGCTGGCTGCAGTGCAGTGGCAGCAGCGTCCCGCCGTGTTCGCAGGTCGCAAGCGGCTGCCCCGCCGGCGCGAAGGGCGCGTAGTACTCGGCCCGCAGCTCCAGCGCCACCAGATCGTACACCGCCAGAGCTGCTCGCGCCGGGGGCAGGCAGTGCCACGCCGCGCCCGGCCGCGCCAGGGCGCCGGCGCAGGCGCGGCCGGTGGTGTGCAGCTGCACGCTTTCGTCCGCATGCACGCCCAGACGCGGGTCCTCCGTCACTGGGTACGCCGCCTGGTCGTACTCGAACCACGCCCGCCAGTCCGGATCTACACGTGCGCGTAGGTGGCTGCCGAGCCCGCCTGCGCCACCTCGACTGTGAGCAGCCAGCCCGGCGCCGTCTGGCCGCGCCACGAAGCCAGCAGGTGCGGGCCCCACGGCAGCGGCAGGGCGCCGACCGGCAGCACCAGCTCCCAGCCGCCCGCGTCCGACCGCGAGACCAGCAGCGACTTGTTGCCGGGGCCGGCCAGCGATGCCTCGGCCGACAAGTCGCGGTACTGGCAGCACGAGTACACTGCCCACCCCGCGCCGAGCACGCCCGTGGCCGAGAGCATGACCAGCGGTGTCACGTCGTCCGCCCCCCGGGTCCAGCTCTGCCGTCGCCACCAGCCTGGCCGGGGGGGAATCAGCGGGTGCCGGGACTCGAGAGCCAGCGAGCCCGGGACGAAGGACCAGGCCGGCCACGTCACGTTGTGGTCCGGCGCAGTGCCGCCCGCCGCGGCCGAGACACACGCGGGGGCGGGCCAGCCCGCGCAGCGGCTTGTGACGTTACAGCAGCCACTGTCGTTGACCGCCGCCAGCAGGCCAGGCGCCGCCTCGCAGCGCCGCGCGGCCACCCGGCCGGGCTCGTGGTCGGCCGCGCAACTGTGGCGGTACACTGGCACCAGGCACAGCCGGGCGGCGCGGCACCCGGCGCACGGCAGGCCCCGCAGCGCAGGCAGGCTTTCGGTCGCGGCGTAGGCCCCCACCAGGAACGGCGGCCGCAGGTCCACGCGCAGCGACTGCTTACCATTGATCGCGACGGCAGTGTTGGCCCCGAACAGCCGCGGCCCGGTGGCGCCGCGGGACACGAGCGACATGACCAGGCAGTGCAGGGCCAGCGCGCCGGCGCCCGCCCGCCACCGGACGGTGCCCAGGGAGGCGTAGCTCGCCGTGCGGGGCGCGGCGGCCGCCAGTGCCACGAAGGACAGCGTCAGCTGCTCGCCGGCGGCCCGCGGCGCGGCGCCGGGCCCGAAGCAGGCGGCCCACTCCACACCCAAGCACTCCGCGCACTCGGCCCACAACACGAGCGTCCCCCCCCCCCCCCCCCCCCCCCCCGCACGTCCGCGTGCGGCGGCTCGCGGGCCAGCACCAGGTGGGCGCGCCACTCGCTGTCCGGGGCGAGCGGGAACCACTGCGCCTCAGCCAGCACGTACGGCCCCGACCCGTCCGCGGCCGGACCTGGCAGGCAGCAGGCGGGCGGGCACGGCGGGGGCACTAGGCGCACCCGAAACTCCTGCGACGGCGGCCGGGAGTCGGGGGGCGCGCCGGGCACTTGCAGGGACGCCACCACCGCCCGCTCGGCCGCGCTGGCCCCGAAGGCCGCAGGCGGCACGCGCGCGCGGACGAAGCCGGCGGCCGGGCCCGCGGACCACCCCCCGTCCTCCAGTTCCCCGCCGGCCGGCGGGTGCGACGCCCACGCCAGGCGCACAGAGCCCCCGGCCGGCGGCAGGGGCAGGCCGGCCGCGTCAAGCAGGACCCAGGCCACGCGCAGCACGTCCGCCTCGTAGTCGCTCGCCCCGTACAACTCGGGTGTCTGCACGTACAGGGCGAAGCCCGCGGTCGGCCGGGGCGGGCGCAACGCGGCGGCCGCCGCCACCCAGCCCCGGCCAGCGCCCAGCTGCACCACGGAGGGCTCGTTGCCCCAGGCGAGCACCGCGGCCGTGTCCTCCTTGCCGGCGGCCGGCGGCGGGGACGCCGGGCAGACCTCCGGCAGCAGGCCGGGGGCGGCAAGCGGCCAAGGCAGGGGGCGGCAAGCGGCCAGGGCCGGGGGCCCAGCTCACAAGCGCTTGGTTCGCACGCGGCGTGCTGCGGGCTGGACGACGCGGCCGGCCGAGGAGGCTGGCACGGCGCGCCGGGGCAGAGCCGCCCGCGCCGTGGCGCCCACACGGACGGTCTGGCGCTCCACGGAAGCACCACTGCCAGCACTAACAGCGCCACCAGGAGCGGGAGCCACACACAGAAAGAGGCGTCGGGGCTCGGGGCCGCGGGGGGAGCGCGTGCGGGCCTGCGCCCCGTAGGCACACGACCCCTCATGTGCTCTCCCAAGCCTATCCGAGCACCCAAAGCCGCCCTAAGTTGCTACTTTGCACAGACAGGAGGGCCCGGCCGCTGCGCCGGAAGCGCGCGGGGCCGGGGGCGGGGGGGGGGGGGGGAGGAGCGGCGGCGTGCCTGCCAGCGGGGAAGGAGGCTCCCCCCCCCCCCTCCCGCCCGCGGCGCGTCGAACGGGCCGCCGGCCCCCGGCGCGGAATCCCTCGACCCCCCTCACTCCGGCGCGCGACTCCCTTCTACGCCCCGGGGAAAGGGGAGGACGTGGCCGGCGCGCGGGGTTGTGTGTGCCCCGGAGCTGTCTTAAGGACGGGGCCGCCGAGGCAAAAAGCCATACGCTTGTTTTCTCTGGGTGCGCGATGTCGCACAAGACGGCGGAGGCCGTGGCACTCGTCGAATTGTACACCAGGGCGTGGTCTTTTTTGGTCAGGGCCAGCAATGGCAGCCTGACGCCGACCGTGGCCCAGGAGCCTCTGGTGCGACTATACTGGTGGGTCTGCGACCCCCAGCGGGTGGCAGAGGAGGTGCCCTGCTGCGAAGGGCTGCTGTCTTACCTGACGGCCAGGCACGAGCTAGAGCGCAGACCCACGGCGGGCGAGCCAGCGCCAGCAGAGCCAGCTACTGCTTGGGTGCTCAAGTGTGCGTACTCCTTTTACCTGTCTGCCATCAATTTCGTGTTCCGGCGGGTGACCCTGGCCGTGTTCCCCGCGGAAAGATAGTACCTGGACCAGCAGCAGACCGATTGGCGGCGCTACGTTGACAACAGGGGCGAGCTGTTGCTGCAGAGCCCAGCGCTCAAGGCCAGGTGGTTAGCGAGGGACACTGCGTCGCTCGACAGGGCCCGCGTCTTCGCGGTCCATCTCTCCGACTGGTTGGGGTTAGCTAAACACGCGTTCCAGCAAGTGGAGCCGTTCCTAGACAGCTGGGGGCTAGAAGTTTGCGTCACGGTGCTCAGCAGGCTCTGGTGCTTGCTCGAGTTCAGCCTGTTCGCGGCCCTACCCGACGCACAGCCTTACGTCGGCGCAGAGACGTCGAAGGACGCAGTCGTCCTTAAACCAGTGCTGTCGCAAGCTCGCACCGACCTGGCCGCCCTGGCGCAAGCCAAGCGCGCGCTCTTACTCGAGCTCCTAGGCACGGATGCGTGGGGGTGGTGGCCGTGGCTTACCTGGGCCAAGAGCTGGCGCTGCAGTAAAGCCACTGCAATTCCCCCTCTGACACACACCGGCGTTCCCCCCCCGTTGCTCGCGGCCGGGTCCGTGCCCTGCTGCTTAGTAGTAGGCCCGGCTCTGCGCGGTACGCCAAACCCTTGGCACTAAGTCCAAGCGTGTCTGCCCCCTGCTAGACTAGTTTGGCCAGCTTCGTAGCCACGAACCAAAGACAGTAAAAACCAAGACCTCCGCTCGGCCCCTTTGGCACACGCCAACCCCCCCCCCCCCCTGTCCCTCTCTCTGCACTCCTTGTTGTTCGTAAACCAGGCGAAGGGGGGAGGGGAGGAGAAGGAGGGAAAAAGAAGGAGATTGGCTAGTTTCTGCTAAAGAAGCAGTTTCTTGACGGCCGTTTTGTCCGGACGGAGGGGGGACGACCTCCTCCCCCTCCTAGCCATGCCCCGGTGCGCAACCTGCCAAGAGTGGCAGCCCCGCCTCGATCCAACCTGTCAGAACCAACAGCTGTTCCAGGAAGACCTCTGCCTACTGCGTAGGCCAGACCGGGCCGGGCTCCGGGCGCGGGAGGCCAGGCTACTACGCGCACTGCGCCAGTCGCCCCATTGGCCCCGAGCGGCGCTGGCAGCTAGTACAAGAGGCGCCTGCTGGCAAAGCCCATGCTGCCGGACTTTGATGACCTTGTGAGCAGCGACAAGGACGATGATGATGAAACCACTCCCCTGGGTTACTTTCGGCTGCGGCAACGAGGGATGATGGCCGGTGGTGCCCCCAAAGTTCGGAGGTTACTTTGAGTCAGCCAACCAAAAAGACTACCTGAGCCGCGAATAGAAAAGGAGCGGCCCAGAGACGGGAGAGCCCCGCCGCACCCCACCCCCTGCCCTGACCCGAGAGAAGGCTAAGCACCCACTCTTGGTAGTGACACCAAACCAAGAGGTCAACCCAGGAGAGGAGGGGGGGGGGGGGGGCAGCTGCGCTAAAGAGTGGGGCACGCGCTGTGCTCCGTAGCACTGGCCGCAGGCGCTCCCCCGCCTGCGCGTGCCCACGCAGGGGGGAGCCGGCCGTCCCCACGCCCCAGCCCGGCGCTGGCCACCGGGAGGGGGGGGGGCCGCGCGCTTTCCTACCCCCCCCCCCCCCCCCCCCCCACACACACACACACACCGCCTCCGTGGCACTGGCCGCAGGCGAGCGCCCCTTTCTCCCCCCCTCGGGCGGGCATGCGCGTGCCGGGGAGCGGGGGGGGGCGGTGTGTGCCACGCTTGGTGTCCAAACAAGGGCCGCGAGACAAGCCACAAGAGACAACGCAGCGCACCAGCACGAGCAGACCGACGGACATGTTCAACAGCCTCGGCTTGGACGCGGGCCCGCAGGCTACCGGGTCCGCGCCTGTGGTCTTCACCTCGCCGTATAGGCACGACCGTTTTCGGGACGAGCTGGACCTTGCCATACAAAAGCGAAGGACTGCCCCGGGCTCTGTTCCTCCTCGCGAGGGCTCGCCTGCCCGCAAGAAAAGAAGGGTTTGCGCCAGGCGCCGCGGGTCACGACACTCGCACCAGCGCACGGAAGGCAGCTTTCTGCCTGCTGGGGTGGCGTCCCTCAACGAGGCGGCCGTCAACGCAGCTATCGAGGCACAGGAAGCATGCACTGTAGGGACCGTAAGGCAGTGCATGCTGTCCCTAGGCTCTGCCCCGCGCCTCTCCACCAGGCTGGGGCCGGACGCGACGAATACGGACAAGCTGATGGCTTTTTTTGCACGTGTGCTCGTGAACCGGGTGAACATAGCCAGCCCTCAGTGCAGGGGCCCAAAGCCGCGTGGGAGCACCGAGGAGTGCCGCTGCGCCTTCGCGCACACAGTTCTGAGGCGGGCCCTGGAGCTCAGCGGCTGGCGAGCGTGCAACTTCCCCGACCGCTACGCTCTCTTCCGTGGTAGAGCGGACATGGTCTCTACTTGCGCAGAGCTGCTGCGCGGGGGTGGCGCGGCGGAGGTTCACAGCGCCCTGGAGCCCGTCCTTAACAGAATTGCCAACAACGAGGCCCGCCGCCTGCGCCACAAACTGAACCCCTGCTGCTCGCTAGCTATGTTGATCCTCGGCGCCAGACAAGGAGACCCCGTGTGGCTCTGGTACGGCCACGAGTTTGTACCGGCCCAGCTGGACTCGGTGATGCACCAGACCGAGCACGACGTCGCGACCCTGCGGCTGCGAGTCGTCGAGCCGGGGGCCGCAGGTTCTGGCCAGTCCCTGCAACTTGCTCCAGAGGACAGGGCTAGTCTAGTGCGCGGCCTGGCTTCTACGGCACCCCACAACTCGGCGCTGGGGGGTGTGCTGGCCTCACGGCTAGCGCAGGCCGGGGCTGGCTACGCCCTGCGTTCCTTTGAGGTGAGGGCCAAGTACGGAGTCCCCGCCGGTGCCCTGGCTTCTACCAAGTGGCCGGGCTACTTTGCGCAGGCGTTCGAGCTGGTGGAGGTGGCGGAGGATGAATCGGATCACGCCGGGCCTCCGATCAAGTGTGCCCTGTGCATGCCGGAGGGGGCCCCCCAGCAGCCCTTCCGCCGCTTCTTTCAGGTGTACCTAGACCCGCACCTCCGTTCCGTCCGCCGTGACTGGCCTGTCGAGCTGTCAGTTATTGTGGGCTCCTACATCCTGGGGGTAGGGGGCATCCACAGTGCTTGGTGAGACGCCGCCCGTGCGACGCAGGGCGTGGTTCCAGGCGTTTGCCGCCCCTTACGGGGGCGCTCGCGTGTGCGGTAGTGGCGACGGCACCGGGCGTGTTCGGCCGTGCTCCAGCAAACGACTTGGCAGCGGCCAGGGCTTGCGGCCGCTGGCGGATCTGTCCTAGCTAGGCGTCTGGCCCAACCCGTGGTCCAAGACCAGACTCTCGGGTGCGCGCCCCCCCCCCCCTCCCCTGGGCGGTTCCGCCCCAAAGGGGGCGCGGCGGGGCAGAGGGAAGCACTGGCTGTGTCTGTCAATCCGCCAGCACTGGACAGGCCGCCGGGCAACGGGGCTCGGCCAGGCAAACGTGACGATTAGTAAAATACTTATTCGCACCACCCTGTTGTTGCAATAGCTCAGGCCACTGTAGCCGCGCCCCTCTCTCACTCTTCTGGACTTTGTGGCCGACTCCCGCCCGCCGGGTAGCCACACTGCCCCGGCCGGGACCCGCCTGGCGTGCGTGTGTATACACGTGTAAGTAAAAAAAAGTAGGTAGCCCTTTAATCGGGGAAAAGAAAGACACGCCTTAACTCTCTCTCTCCTAACGGACCGCACCCCGCGGCCGGCCAGTCTGGCAGACCCGAGTGTTTGTCCTGTGCGCCGGCTGGCAGCAGCACCCAGCGCTGTTCGGCTACACACGGACCACGAGCCCTTGGGCAGCCCAGCACGGGCCGAGGCGATGCAAGCAATGCGCGCAGAGCAGGCCACGCAGGTAGCCGCCCATCACCTAGTCTGGGAGGAACCGGGGGGGAGAGGGAGTGCCCCCGGGGCGCGGCCAGGAGGAAGGCGCCTGCGACGTAGAGCCAGGGCCACAAATGCCCCAGGCCTGCCTCCACCGACCCGCCTACGGTAACGACCACAACTTAAACGTGCGCCGCTTTTTGGCCGGGGGTTCCAGGCTTTGTTTCTTCTGGTATAGGTTGGTCAGCTTCACATTAAGAAGTGCTCAGGTTTCCTGTTTGATCTGCTTGCTCTTGTGGCATGAAAGTGCATAGCCAAACAGTACGCCGAGGCGCCCGACGACGCACTTTTCCCTTTTGTCCAGTTCAGCCTGCAGCTCCCCGCCGCTTTGCAGGTAGTGGGACAGCTGTTCCTCGAAGGTCCAGAATTCCGTATCCTGCCATGACGCTGCTGCCAAGAGCTCGATCGCGTGCACCAGCGCAGTGGTGGTGTTCCCCAGTACGATTGCGGCGGCTCTGTCCCGGAGAACGGCCAGTGCCGCAGCCAGCGGGCAGGCGGGCTCCTGCCCGCTCTTTGTCAAGTCCGCGGCCCGCTTGTCATCTTCGTTCTCCTTGAGGTTGTTCCTCTTCATTCGCTCCCGGATTGACGTAGTTGAGTTGCCGAGAGCGTACAAGTACAGGGCCAGCGGCCAAAGATCTTTCTCCTCAGGCGGCCAGATATTTTCTCTGTCCTTCAGGTCATGGCACGTGTCCTCCTCTTGCACAAAACCGCGCAGGGCTTCCATTTCTACATTGTGTGCATCGCCTGGTTCCATGTCACAGAGAAACACTTCTCCCTGCAGTAGGAGCATGTTGCCGAACTTGAGGTCAGTGCCAAACCAGAACCCCGTATTCGTACGCTCGAGCAAGGCAACATATTTTTCTAAGACTCGGTACACGGCGTTCAACACCTATCGAAGGTCCTGAGGGCGCTGGGGCTGGGTCAGCCAGCGTTCCACGTCTTGGCCTTCTTGCATAATCTGCCGCACCAGACAAAAATGTTCGTTCGGCTTGTGGCGCACATTGTCTAGGACAGAGTGCCTCCAGCGCGCTCCGTCTTCTTCGTCGTCCAGCTCGGGCGTTTGCAGGAGCCCGGGCTCAATTTGGGTAAATTGTACGGCAGGGGATGTCTTGAGCCCGGCAAATCCTCCACCGGACTTCACACAGTCTGTCGGTATAAGCCTCTTTGCCTTCGAGCACGGGGGTGTCGTACAGGAGGTACCGCACGCCAATTCCTTCATTCTTGAGCAAGGTGGCCCATGCCCTACTGTCATCTAGCTTCTTCTGGGTGACGAAACGGTAACCCACCCGCAACACATAGCCATCCGCAAAGGAAGTGACCAGGTTGTTCGAGCCGGCCCGTATCCACCACGCGGGCTTTCCCTGGACTCGGCATTGGGCAGCCGTACATACAGCGTCATAGTGTTGTTCTTCCTTACAATTTAGCATGTGTAACAGCGCCCGCAGCGGCGTGCTCTCTCTCGGCGGTTGTGGTAGTATCTGCAGCTGGCGTAGGAACCCCTTCTCCACATTGGTGTATAGCCAGTGTAGGGCCGCCACCGTCCGCCCGGGAAGGGTCACTTTCCCCTGTAGACGGCCCTCAGAGTCCCGAAGAGCATCATCTATTGTCAGGCCCGTCAGCCAGCCCAGTACGTGCTGCTTCACAGTTTGTGCCCAGTCTCCCCCAGGCGCGGAGCGTGGTGCATTGCTACGTCTGGGGGGGTGGGTGCATCATCCCGGCCCCAGAGGCTGGTTGCATAGTTCGGAACTTAGCAAGTACAATTAATTCAGGAAGACCGGGGGTGGGCAGTGCCTTCGCTTTTACTAGTAGTTGTTACTCTCAATACCAACGAGTGCCCCCCCCCCTCCCCCTCTTGCCCTCCCCTCCTCTCGCCCCCCCCACCCTCTCCTCCCCCGAGCTTCTCGCCCCTCCGCTTCCCCCGCGCTTCCCCTCCGGCCCCCCTCGGAAGCTTGCCCCCCGGCCCCCTCCTTTGCCGCGCGCTCCAGCCGCCAGGGGGTGAGGGGGCGCATTTGCCGCAACTTGGGTAAAATTGTGCCGTGCCCCTGCCCCGGCGCCGTGGCCGGGAGCTTCTCGGCACGCCGGCTGGACTGGACTAACTACCACCTTTTCTTACGGTTACTGCAAAAGAGAGAGGCGCGGTCCTACCGGCTCCTGGGGAGCACACGTTGAGCGAGGCCGGGCCCGATTCTGGTTTTCCTGTTCGGCGCGATGCTGGGGCGCGGGGAGGAGGGGGGGCGCCCTCTTCCCCCCGTCCGAACTGATGGCCCGGCGCGGGCACGCGCGTCCGGAGCAGGTCAACAGGAGAAGCCCTGCCAAAAGCAGCCCCGACGCCGCCTGCCTGGACCTCGGCTCATCCGCAGGCCCCGCCTAAAAGTAGCTCGTGATGCGCGGTAGGCCTACCACCGGCGTGGTGTCGTCCTTGTAGCCCGCCTCGTCCCCCCCGCCGGCCTCCGGCGCCGGGGCCACGTCGCGAGCCGCGACATAGACGGGCGGCAGGGGCCTCCCGACGGGCCGGGCCGCGGCTAGAAGGGCGGCCAGGCACCACCCCTGCAGGCACGCCGATGCCAGGCCCCAGGCTACCCGGCCCCGCCCAGCAGTATAGTAAGCACACCACCACAAGGCCCAGCCCGCCCACCAGCCAAGGGCGGCAGTGCGCCAGGCGCTGTGAGTAGAGCAGCCCGGCCAGCAGGGCAGTCAGGGTCCCCAGCAGTGCGGGGGTCGCGGCGGGGGGGGGCGCCAGGAGGGGCACGCACAGGACCCCCGTGCCAGCCAGCAGCCAGCCGACCGCCGCCCCGCCACTGCTCCCCACCGTCAGGCACGCCCAGCCCAGGCAGTCCAGCGCCCACGTCCACCGGGGTTCGAGCGCCCAGGGCACCCCTCTGCATTCGCTGTGCGTCGGGTCCTCATCCAGCGCCAGGGTGCGGACCCAGGCCGACCCCGTCAGCACCAGCAGGATTGCGCCGCGCCACCCGGCCTGGGGGCCGCGGCACAGCAACGCCAGCAGGCTGCCCGCTAGGAGCCCCGCCGCCTGGCTGGGCCAGAAGCTGACGTACATCAAACAGGCAGGTGAGAGTGATAGTAAGACCCCCCCCCCCCCCCCCCCCGCCCCGGGGGGTGGGCTCCACCCTTTGGCCCCCGGAGGCGGGGAGTGTGGCAGGGAGGGGGTTCGGAGGGGGGGGGGGGGGGGGGGGCGGCTGGCAGCGAACAGGAGAGACGACGCGAGCGGGGGGAGAGGACAACCTGCCCCCCACCGCCCGGCACTGCACTGGCGCGGGGGGGGGGGGGGGGGGGGGGGGGAGGGCAGGGGGCTGGGCGTGGGGGCTCAGGGGCCCGCCGGCGAGGCTCTGGCCCCAAACCTGGCCCGGACGAGCGGGCCGATCAGCCCCGCCGCCAGGCGCTCCCAGCCCCTGCAACAGACACTAGCAATGGTCTAGACCGCCAAACAGCAGTCGTCCGAATCCAGTTCCAGGAGGCGCCTTGCACAAAAGAGGAGGACCTCCAGGCTGGCGTGCCGGGCCAGCACCTCGCTCGCGCTCTAGTACGCCAGGGGCTCCCAGAAGTTCTGACCCCGCGGCCGGTGGCGGCGCAGCCCCTGGCGGTACAGAAACGCCTGCAACCACCTGCGGCTGACGAGGCGGTGGCTGGCGAGCCGGCTGGATTTAACGTGCCACCCCAGCAGGTCCAGGTAGGCCTCCCAGCCATAGTCCAGGGCATCCACGGCGTAGATGGTCCAGAACTCAAACCCGCCCCTCGGCAGTACCTCGTGGAGCAGCACGTCCCAGGCCGCGCAGAAGCGTGGCGTGCCCGCCGGACCGCGCCACCCGGGCAGGCGCCACAGGGCCTTGGGGAGGCTGCCTTGGCAAGTGCACAATAAGTACAGCAGCGCCGCGTCGCACGTCTGCTGCCGCGGCGACTGGAGGGTGCAGAGAGTAGAATCGTCCAAGTCCGTGAACACGACCCGCCGCACGGGCGCCTCCTCTCCCGCTTGGCCCAGCCGCAGGAGCACGTTGGCGGGCTTCTGATCGAACGGAAACAGCCCGGCCCCGAGGACCAGGCGCTGCAACAGGCCGGCCACCGGCTGCAGCACGGCGGTGGCAAACGTCTCGGCCCGCTGCGAGTACCCCCACCGCGTGAGATCGCAGTCGAACTCCTCGAGGTGAATCAGGACCAAACAGTGGCCGGCGGCCACGGTGGCGGGCAGGTCCGCCGGGCAGTCGCAGCCCCTAGCCTCCAACAGCAGCCTAACTGTCTGGGCCACCGGGCCACCGGCAGAGTCCGGCAGCCTAGACCAAGACAACGCGTCGCTGGCCAGGACCTGGATCTGGTACAGGGCGGGGCCGGCCCCCAAACGATGCAGCCGCCGGTACCCCGCTTCTTCTAGGCGCTGGCAATCGCTGGTCAGTTTCAAGGCATAACCCCTTCCCTGCCTGAACACGACTCCGTACGTGCCTTGGCCTAGCGCAGGCAGGCAGTGCAGAGCCCGCAGGGCGGCGTGGGTAGCGGCGGGGCCCAGGTACGCTAGTGGGGCCTCGCCGGGGGCCGGCCCAAGGGCAGGCGTAGCGCTCGGCGTGATGAGCATTGGCGGTGGCCCTGGCACGCGAGGTTTTTTGGGGTGCCTGGTAGCCGCTGGGCCCGCGCCGGGGCCCGCGTCGTCGGGGGAGGCGGGGCTACGGCGTGGGGAGCCACCGACCATAGCCGGGGGCGGGGGAGGGGGGAGGGAGAGACGGGGGGGGGAGAGGCCACGGGGACCGGCCCCCCTTCCCCCCGCCCCCGCCCCCGGACGGTGCTCGCACGCCGCCCGCTCCCCCACGGGCCCCCCGGCGTCTGTTGCCTCGACCAGTACCAGGCAGTAAGATTTATGACGGAACGCCCGGCAACCGAAACCTTTGCGTCCTTGTTGCGCACGTGGAAGTCGCGCGCGGGTGGGTTGGTACACAGGCCCGAGTGCAGGCCCGGGGGCGAGTCCGTGGGCAGGCTTGAGGGCAGGCCCGGGGGCGAGCCCGAGGGCAGGCCCCGCCAGCGCGCCCTGCGCCCGCGCGGGCGCACGGAGCGGCCGGGCGACGCCGAAGGCCCCCAGCTGCGCGCCGAGCTGGACAGGCTGAGCGCTACGACCGAGGTGCTGGTCCGCCTGGTGCGAGAACTCACCTTCCACCGGGCTTACCAGGTGCCGGTCGCGGAGCTGCAGAGCCAAGGGGTGGAGCTCGCGGACGGTTACCGTGCCGCGGTGAACGTGCTCGGGGCCTGCGTCGACGTGGAGGTCCGCGGCCTGCGCGCCGGTCCCGGGCTACTCTTTGCGCTGCCCGTGTGGGCCAGGCCGGTTGATCCCACGCCGGCGCCAATCGAGGCCGTGCGGCTCGTCCCGGCCTCCGCGGAGGGTGTCCGGCGCTGGCACTATGTCATTACCGGGAGGCTGGTCTTTGGCACCGACGGGGCGGTAGTGTACGAGCATCTCCTGTCAATGGCGCAGGCGGAGTTGTGGGAAGAGGGGGGCGGCTTCGATGCGCAGCGGGGCCTGAGCGCCAGAGCCTGCTTTCCACGCCGGCTGGGCTCGGAGATGACGGCCGCTGGCCAGGGGGCGAGCGCTCCTGGCCTCTGAGCCCTGGGCGCGCGCGGGCGGGGGGAGCAGGGGGAGGGGGGGGGGGGGCGCGGCCCCCCTCCCGGGGGCTGGCCGCTCCTCCCTCCCGGGCCGCCTCTGGGCCCGGGCGCTGGCAGGGACCCGGCCAGCGAGAGGGGCCCCCGGGAGGGGGCGCGACCAGCGGGGCGGGGCGAGGGGGGAAAGGGAGAAGGCGGCGGCACCGACGGGCCGGGGGGGGGGGGGGGGGCCGCGGCCCACAAAGCACCCACCCCCGGGCCACGCTACCATGTCGGTTACGGGCGGGGCGCCCGAGGCCCCCCCGCGTACGGTTCGGCGGCCGAGGTGCGGGCGTGTGTTCAGCGCTTCCCGGTGGCCGAGGCCGACGCCTGGCTGGCCGCACAGGGTGAACGGCTGAGCCAAGAGCCGCCGCCGAGGGAACTGCTGGAAAGAGTGCGGCTCAAGTCTCTGCGGGCGGACGCCTTCTTCCCCCCGGCCTGCACGGGCGGAGACAGCGTGGAGGACCTGCCCCCCCTGCCGGCCCTGGTCTGGCAGACGTTGAAAGAGGTGCAGTCGCGGGGCGCCGAGGCGTCGTCCGGGGGGTCGTACACAGCGTTTGCCATGCCCAGGGACCTGTGCCTGTTGGAGCTGGAGGGACTCTGCCGCACGAGCTCGAGCTGGCTGGTCACGCCCAAGGACGACGGGGTGCGCGCCCTGCTCTTGGTCCTGTACGACAAGCCCTTTGCCATCATGCGCGGCAAGCAGTGGGTTACGGACCTGTGCCCCGAAGTGTCGTTTCTGGCGGGCGGCACGGCTGACCCCGGGCCCCGGGACTTGTTGCTGCTGGACACCGAACGGGTGGAGGTAGCCCCCGGGACCATTATCTACCGCGTCTGTGACCTGCTGCCCTGCGGCCGGCGCTCGTACATGTCGCTCCCGTTCGGGCAGCGCCTGTGGCTCCGCGACATGCTGCTGAAGGCCCACTTTAGTGGCGACGCGCGCCCGCGGCGGGAGGACTGGCCGTGCCTGGCGACCAAGACCTTCGTGCCCCTGCGCGACCTGCAGCGGGACCTGCTGCCGAGGCTGGAGCGCCCCGACGACGCCCGGGGCTGGGGCTTCGTCGAGCCCGGCGGCGGGGACCAAGACACCGACGGGTGCCGTGTCCCGGTGGACGGGCTGGTGTTTGCGCGGGGCGACGCTCCGTACCGCGGCGGCGGCCAGCGCGCGCTTCGCAAGTGGAAGTTCGAGCAGCCCACGCTGGACCTCGAGGTGCTGCGCTCGGCGCGCACCGAGCGGGGCTATTGGGTCTGCTGGGGACTGCGCTGCCCGGCGCTGCGCCCGTGGCGGCCGGCGCTGCACAGCGAGGTGGCGTTCGACTGGGCCTCATCTGGCAGGGGTCAGGCGGGCGGTGGAGGACTACTGGGGGGCGTGGCTGCTGCGCGGGCCGCCCCCGGCCCACCCCGGGCCGGAGGCCACCTTCTACGCGCCGCACCACGAACTCTGCCTCGTGAACCGGCAGGCCAGGGCACTGCCCGGGGTCTGGGCCTGCTGCCACTACCGGCAGAAGGACGGGGTCTGGCGCATGGTCCGGCTCATTTTTGAGGCTATGCCGGGCGACCAGCACACGGAAGACAGCCGGGCCTGGCCGGTGGACTGGGTGCGAGAGCCCGGCCGGGCCGCCGGCCAGGGCCAGCCGTCCGTGTCCCTGCCCAGGCGATCGAAGAACTGCTGCGCTACAAGGAGGCGGGCGCGGGGGCCAACCTCACGCCCCGCAACCTGTGCTTCCGCGTCTGCGGCACCGACGTGCAGGAGGCGGGCTCCGTCGTCGGCCTGGCGTACGCGCTGCCGTGGCAGGACCACGCGGTGGGGCTCGAGGGGGGAAGGGCCGCTCCCCCCGGCCGCCGGGGGCATGCAGACCTTTGCCGCGCCGGCCTTGGCCGCCTGCTACACGCACGACGAGCTGCAGCAGCTCAGGCCCGTGCCGGGTTCGGTGGTTGTAGTCAGTAACTGATTGCCAGTCAGTCCTTTTAATTCATAGTTAACTCCTAGACATGTATCTGGCCTAACCCTAACGTCCCCTATCGGCCTTCTCACTTCCACTTTCCCCTCCCACCGTCGACTGTGGTTCGACAAAGTGTGGCAGCCACGCTAACGAAGACACACTATCCTTAACCATTTTAGATGGGTACCAGGGTTCCTCTCTGGGGACAATATAATTAAGCGGTGCATCTGCTCTCCATGTCGGATGCCAGTGTTTTTGGTGGCACTGGGAACCCGTGCGGGTCATCCAACCTCCTATAAAGTTTCTTAGCGAAAACCCACATGTTGAGCTTAGTTCTAAAATCATTCTCATCCATTTTCTGCTCTCTCGATAGTGACTCCCACGATATCTCTACTGGGCGCAGATCGCTGAAAGACTCAAAGTCCATATGCGGCGCTATAACTCCATACGCTGTTACCTTCTCCTCCTCCTTCCCTTCATTTCTTTTCTGTTCCCCCCCGCTCGCACTATCCCTCTTACTATCTGTGCTATTACTTCCTTGGCCGACTGTCGTTGTGTCCGCAGTCGCACCTGTATCAGTTGTGGTGCTCACAAAACCGGTTGTCGACCTAATAGGCAATGTTAACGTGAGGTCATCATCGTCAGGGTCAGAGGGTACCCTAGCCTCCTCGTCGTCGGTGGCTAGCATCACAATTCCTCCGAAGTGGCCGTCCAGCGCTTCTTCCATACTTCGGTAACCCCATTGACCTTCCCCTGAACGTAAGATGTGTTGCCGTTGGTCTCCTGTATGCTCACCCAAAATATGCGATGAATCGTTTATGAAGTTGGGCAATTTGTGTAGGCCGGGCCGTACCATCATCTGCTTTGACACATCCTTGTCGACAACATGTTTCACGTACTTCTCGGCCACGCCATTGAAGACCGGCTCGCGACTGACACCGGCAAGGTTTTTCGCCAAATCTACGGGCCAAAACTTAAACCAGGTTTCGGTGTGTTCGCATTCCACAGGCGAGTCTGCCTTATCCTTCTTAGGCGCCCCCTTGTCCGACGATGCGCTTGTATCTAAATCATCTCTCATGACAAGAGGACAGTCGTAAAACGCGCAAGTACCGTTGATTTCCATATGAGCGCACCTCTTTAGTTTCAACAGCTCTTCAACCTTGCTCTTCTTTGCCAGCGGCTGAGGCATCGGTGCCTCCTTCGTTTTGTCCTGCTCGTTGGCGTCCGCCATCTGACATGACCCGAATGCGTAATCTGCATATAAAGCAAGAGGGTTGGCGACCTTAAAGGGTTCAGGAGGTAGCTTATATAGCTCCTCCACCTCAATCTTGCAGTAGATCGCGTGTGTCTGCTAGTACCGACACCTTTGTCTGCACTCGCGCGACTGCCGCACGTAGTGACCTCCCGGCAGCCGTGGTCTGGCCTTCCGTCTTTTGGTAATGCTCGGCTGCCGCCTGGGCAACCCAGCGTTCGGACGAGAGTGACAGGTGTAGAGAGGATCACTAGCAGTAGCATCAAGCTCATAACCATTCCGTTCATCTCCGATAGGGTATTGTAGACTTTGGCTGTCTGGCCGCTACTTTCTTCAAACATGTAGAAAATGTCAGCAGAGAGCGTGGCTAGGGAAAAGGGGCCGAGAATCACGATGGCGATGAAGGGCGACCACCACCGCAACGTGGTACCCAGCGTGCTAAAACCCAGGCAGTCAGTATATGGCTGGGCCTGGGTGGCAGGCACAGAGGCTCGGGAGGAGCTCTGCCGCTTCACTGGGGGGCGGTCCGGTTTGTTGGCGCCGTCGAGTACACCTTGTTCTGGCTCGACGTCATCGGGTACATGTAGCGTCTGTCTCCGCCGGACTGCATGGACGAAGAGGGTGGGGGCAAGCCCACGGAATCCTTGGTTTACTTTACACCGTCAGGTACCGGGCAAACCAGGGGGTGGCCATCGCCAGCAGGGGGGGGGGATGGAGAAATGGGAGGGGGGAGGGAAGGGGGGGGGGGAGAGAGAGCGCCCCCCCCCCCCCCGGGGGGAGGGAGTCAGAGGAAAGTGCGGGGGGGGGGGGGGGGGGGGGGAGAGGACAGCCCCCCCTCCCTCGCCCGCCGGCCGGGCCCCAGGGGTGGGTCAGGCGTTCCGCGCGCCGCCGTGCCGGCGCCTCTTGGCAGGGGGGCGGGCGCCGCCGGGGGGGCCGCCGGGGCCGCCAGGCGGGGCGGCCGCGCCCGGGCCGAGGTCTAGGGCCAGGAGGGAGTCCAGGGTCGCGCACGACGCGACCGCGCGCAGGGCCTGCAGCACGGTGGTGTGTAAGTTGGCCTCCTTCTTGGCCCGCGTGTGCAGGGGGCGGGGGTGCCAGCCGGCGGGGCCGGCCGTCAGCGCTACCTCCCATATCATCACACCCCACATTGCCCGATGGCCCATGGTACTGGTATATGGATGTTCATTTCTGCTACAATCATGCAACTATCATGGAGATGGAATATTGGAGTCTTAGGTTGGGATTCAATATCTACCCGGCCGACTGGCAGGCGATGGTGGGCTTTTGTCAACGGTGTGTAGGATACCAACCGCCAGGTATTTACCCCGCTGATATGCCTCACTCACGCCCAATTCCCCCACGCACGTGTGAATACTGCGACATGGAGGAGACACTAATGAAACCTATGTTTAGGTGTCGGGGTTGCAACTGGGTGTTCGACTGCTGTAAGAAGCATCATAGAAGCGATTGGAAAGTGCACAAGGATTTTTGTAAATATGCGCAGAGTGAAGAGCTCCGTCGGCTTACGAGTTTGGTGCAAATGGAACTCTTACCGCCGTGCGGTACAGGTTCGGTTCGGTACGACTACGCACTGTTTGCATATCATAGAATGACTAGATATGAGATTGTGCGAGATGGTCCGGCAGGGCACGTTACCAACTACCATGCAGGTACGACACTGACAATCTCGCAACCATCTACAGAAAACTTTCTGGTTTTCCTACATATAGAGTAACGAGCGAGCCTACGATGTTGCGAGCTTCGCCAGTGGTAAGGTCATCCGATTTTCACGAGTCACGGGTACACACCAATTTCACAGCCACATTGGTAGACATAGATATCGGTGTGAGGAATAGGAAGGAGAGAGAACAGACGGCGATGGCACTAAACGCATCACCAGCACAAACAGTACCAACAATAATAGATTCGGGTTGCAACAGAACGCTAATGCACACATCTATGCCTATGAGGGATGTGTATGTGGGTGAGCCAGTTAATCTGGCTGGTATAACGGAACACACAATGAGGGTATCATTGAGAGCAAAGGCAACAATTCCGATAGTGACAGCAGGACAGAAAAGGGGTGTCATGACGATAGATGATGCACTAGTGTCTAACAAGACGCCCTACTCCCTACTTTCACCAGGGGTCATGGATCATGGTCATGGTTTTGCTACGGTGTTGCAGAATAACCAGGCTTTTATATTGCGTGAGGCACTACGCATACCAGAAGACAAGATAGTTTGTAGGGGGCGAATGATGCCAAATAGACTAATAGGCTAGACACGAGTGAGGATGCAGTGTTAGACCCCAACGTACGATTTGACCCGCATACTGACTCGAACGCACAGGCGTTGGCCAATTTCTCGTTAAAAGCACAAACAACTAGAAAGCCTATTGCGGCTTTAGAATTACACAGGATGTTAGGCCACGTGGGTGTTAAGGCCATGGAGCAATGGGCACTGAAAAACGACAGGACAATCGCAGGAAAAGGCTGGAGAGAGAAGTTGCCACATGCTTGTGCCGGATGCCAACATACAAAGATTACACGTCTACCTGTTTACAGAGATAACCCTAAGATAGACTCAGACTTTGAGATAGGGGAGAGTTTAAGCATGGACTTTAGAGGGCCTTGGCCTGTAAAGTCACTGAGTGGGAATAGGTATAAGCTTGTGATAAAGGGCGGCATGGGGCAGTTTGGATTCAACAATATCTCGCCGACAAGAGAGGAGAGTATTTACCTACCGTTCGTAGAGAAAGTAGTCGCGTTTTTCGCTACGCAGACAGGCAGAGCAGTTAAGCAATAAGATGCGATGGGGAATTTGCTACGAACAGCATGGTTGATTTTTGCAACATGAATGGGATCATCCTCAAGCCTTCGCCCAGAGACGAACCGAGGTCTAATCCCATAGCTGAGAGAGAGCACATAACTGCAGGGACACGGTCTACTGCAATGAGAATAGATGCACAGCTACCTCTTTCTTTCTGGCAAGAAATGGAACAGGCAGAATGGGCGATCAGAATGATAACACCAATGACGAAGGGCAAATATAAAGGAAGATCCCCTTATGAAGTTACCTTGAATAGAAGGCCACCCACTGGCTTCCTACAGCCCATAGGTTGCCTAGCATGGGTGAGGGCATGGAACCCGAGGAAAGGACTGTCGATAGCAACACCTGGAGTGTTGGTAGGATACAATCTATTTAGACGGTTGTACAGGGTTTATTTGAAGAGTGAGGGGAAGGTTGTAGAGCAACGTAATGTGAGATTCAATGCAATGGTGAGGGGATATACGGCGAATGTAGAAGAGTACCCATGGGGGGGAGACGAAGAACGATAGACAGTTGTCCGTGATGATGTTGGAACCCTTAGTTGGAAAAATGCAACAAATTCACCGGGTGAAACGGAGAATTTGCCTAGTGACATCAGTTCGACCGAGGCGATGAAAAACGAAAACAGTGAGGACTCATCCATTGTAATAGTTGAGCATAATTTATCCATCAGGCGAATATGACAACGTGCAACGACCTGCACCTATAGGTCTCGATAGCACATGAGGTTGAACGGACACCGATTCGTCCAAGACCACAACTCGCGAGCAGGATACCTGTTAGAAGACAGGGCAGAGCTATCAGATTCCGGAGGACAGGTTTGCCAGTTATTCACGAAAACAAGGGCAAAGCACCGAAGGATATTGAGGGCAACATTACGGCGTCAAACATAGTGAGTGGTCGTAGGGTTAGGAAACAAACCCCAGCTGGCACTCCCACTCACACTTATCACATGGCAACAATAGATGAAACAGACACACACGAACCCATGTCAGTCGTGGAAATGGAAGATGGCATAAGATACATGATGTTTGTCTATTTACTAGTGTTTTTCGAAAACCGGAAAAGGTTCTGAGGCAGATGCCGAGGTGGCTAAGGCGAAACTGGCAGAGATACAGGGATTGTACGATGCAGGGTGTCTGGAATGGTCGACGTGGGCTGAGGCAGATAGGGAGAAGATGAAGCCCATAAGGACAGGTTTTGTAGATGCAATCAAGGTTGATGAGGCTTCCGGTGTTTCAAAATGCAAATCACGGTTGGTGATATATGGCAATCAGATGGTACCATTTCAACATTTCAACTCATACGAAACATCGTCACCTGTCGCACAGCATATTTTTCTTTTGACTCTATGATCGTTGCTAGTTGCTATGAATGCGTACATCAAACACATTGATTTCAGTCAGGCATACTCCCATGCAGACATGGGTGAAATTTGTTATGCTATCCCACCAGATGATTTCAAAAGTGTAGAGAGACCGAGTGGGATATGGAAGGTTAGGAAGGCTCTATATGGGTCACCGCAAGCCGGACGAAGGTGGTACAATCATATCTCACGGTTTCTACGCAAGGTTGGGTATTGTCAATCCACGGTGGATGCTTGTGTGTTTTTCATCAGGACCTCGACAAACAGTTTCCCACCACCATTCGTCAACGATGTAAGGTCGATGCCGTGGATCGTTTTATTGAGAACTGACGACATGCTTGTCTTTTGCCGCAGGGAAGAACAGCATGATAATTTGGTACGTCGATTACAGGAAGCAAGGTTTAGGCTGACGGATAAGGGCGACGTAGAAGTGTTTTGTGGAATGCAGTTTGAGAGGTATGAGAATGGTTTGTTAATACATCAGAAGGCATATATAGATGGTCTGCAGCAGGATCGTGGGTTCACCAACGCTAAACCAGCGACAACGCCCTGCACAGATCAAGACCCTCAGCCAGCTGACGCTGCATCTACCTTGAGGCAGTGGCCACTAAGAAAACTTGCAGGTGAGCTTATATTGCCTATGTCTCAGACACAGCCTCAACTTGCTTATGCTGTGAACAGATTATGTGTGTATATGCATCGTGAGCCGGATGTCGCATATGGGATGGTTAGTAGAATTTACAGGTCGTTGAGGGACCAGCGTGGAATATTTTTTCAGTCGAACGTCGATTGGAGGACAATTGACTTGCAAACGTACGCGGACGCGGATTTGGGTAAATGTAAATTCACAAGACGTTCTCGTTCTGGCGAGCTACAGTACATTACCGGTCCGGTGTTCTGGTCATCGAGGAGGCAGTCTACGGTTGCGTTATCGACGCAGGAGTCCGAAACCATCGCGATGTCGGCGGCGGCTAGAAATACAGTGGCGATCCAGAATTTTTGCAGTGAGTTGGGGATCCCTATTTCACAACCCTCGACGGTATACGGCGATAATCAGGGCTCGATATTGACTACAACCAATGGATTTGGTAGTCACAGGTCGAGGCATTTGTCATTGAAACATCATTATATTGTAGAGCTTGAGCGCAAGGGAAGAATTACGAGTAGGAAGATCGGAACTACGGAAAACCTTGCTGTGTTTTCAGGAAAGCACTCCCGCCTCCACAATATTTGAAACTAGTTGATCAATTTACAGTCAGACTATCTGATTATTTGCGCGAAGACAACGATTTGACTAGTAAGTGAACTTCGTTTAATGACTTTATTAAAGTCACATAACTTGTTTCGATTATAAGTCATCATTTTTTTTATTGGAAAGTTCGAAATATTTCACCAAAATTAGTTTCACTAGGTTCATCAATTCGCATAAGGCAGCATGCTTTGCTTTTTGTTTTTCGTGATATTTCAAAACTGTTCTTAAATTTCACTGCTTTGTGGTTTGCTCACAACATGCAAAACATTTCATTACATAATTCATTATTCTTTCATAAATGTGAACTTTTTTTACTGCGTTCACATGAATTCGATCATTTGTTTCGAATGAAATATATGTGTTCCTGCTCTTTCGTTTTGTTGCTAGTCTTTGATTGACCTGCCCAACACTTAACTTTAAACATGTTTAGTTTTCATAATTATCTGTGATTGAAAATTTATTTTTTTTCTGATAAATATATATGTTTTTCTTATTTATGCACAAGAGCTTCTTGGGGGCAGTGATAGGTTGACAAAACATCACACATTTCAATTTGCTTTGTAGCTATTTATTGCTCACACTCCTGACGCAAGCATAGTAAACTAGATAGTAAATAGAGCTTTGTTATTTGTGTATTCACATTATCGAAAACTGTCACTTTTTTTTAATATCTTGCTTGCTGTTTTGAGGATTCATAAGTTCAACCGAAAATATTAGGATTTATGTAGAAAATGATCAGAAGAAAATTTGAGGGTGCATATTATGACCACAGTGATTGATCCACATGGGTACCACCTTGAATTAATATTTGTTTGAAATCGCTCAAACGAGGTGACCATATGGTATGAGGGGTAAAAATGACCTTGGGGCGGGGGCCCTCAGATACTAAGGCACGCGCCTTCTGACTTTTTTTAATAATTTTTTTTTATTTTTAGGCACCGGAAAACAAAGTTTAATAATAATATTAATAAATTTTTATGGTTCTATTATTTTTTCTGTTGAGGAATGTTAATAATTATGGATACCACATGGTATCCATGCTCATACACATGGACAATATACATACATAAATACATATACATACATGCATACATACATTCATACATACATACGTACATATATACATACACACTCACACAGTGTCACACACATACATACCAACGTAGACACATACCAACATGCATACATACATACATACATAGATAGGAAGAAGGAGCATATGTAGGTTCTCCCTAATAAAAGTGGTCGGTAGAATACAAAAAAATATTTAGAACGCTACATTAAGATTTAATAGATGAAAACGATACTAAGTTGTAGTATGAATATCCTTATTAATGTTTCGTGAAGGAATCATTAAAAAATATATAAAATTGACTGCAAACGATGACTTCAAAGTTGCAGCAAACAAGTTGGAAAAAGAGTCCAGAAAAATTTGGTGAACGGTGGCACTATCACCATTAGAAACATTGGAATCAGCGTCGATCCGCTTGCCTAACGACAAGGATTTGAATGAGCAAACTGGAGGTTGGTGAGTGAGAGCTGCCTCCTGAGCAGCCTCCCGAGGAGAGCGTTGAGATATTGCCACACCCATCCAAGGGAAAATACTGGATGGAGTGGTCTCTCCCAGCCCTGGAAAGCTGGCTGATTTCTCAGCGCGGCCAAAGGCCTTGCCTCCAAGATCCAATCTGAAAGATGCTGAGGTTGTTTTCGTTTTTGTTTCTCTCCTCTCGGTGTCTCATTGGTGTGGTGATAGGGCAAGACAATCAAAACATGGAGAGAGCTCATTATTGCTGAGGTGTTGGAGCTGAAGGAGTTAGAGACAGAGAGCGTAGGGATAGGTGAAATAAGGAAGAGACCTAGAAATGCTCCAACACCTTGGCAGAAGGAAAAAGAAAAGAGAGAACCCAGGAAGAAAAAGATTGTGAAGCAAGAAGAGGTAAATACACACATACATACATACATACATCATGAGTCACGTGACAAATAGTAATAATATAATAATAATAATAATAATAATAATAATAATAATAATAATAATAATAATAATAATAATAATAATAATAATAATAATAATAATAATAATAATAATAATCATAACAATAATATAACAACACTGAAGAACAACAACAACAACAACAACAACAACAACAATAATAATAATAATAATACATACATACATACATACATACATACATACATACACACATACACAGTAATAATAATAATACATACATACATACATACATATGTACATACATACAATAATAATAATAATAATAATAATAATAATAATAATAATAATAATAATAATAATAATAATAATAATAATAATACATACATACATACATACATACATACATACATACATAGTATTTACTAATACATTAACACACTGTCTGTATGTCTGTTGTTGTCGTAGGCTAACCTCTTCGAACAGGATGAGACACCTGAGGATTTGCTCTCTTTTTGTGTTCGCCGTCTGTTACAGGCCCCTTTTGTGTATGGAGAGGATGGGAATGCTGGCTCCAAAGCCAGGATCCTCTCCCCTTTTCCAGTTACCGTCAGCAAACAATGGTTTTCCACTTTCTTTGCAAGAAACGGGACACTGGAGAATAAGGGAACAAGGTTGATTGGGGAAGTAAAACCAGAGCAGTTGGCAAGAGTGTCTGCAGTTCCCATTTCTTTTTTCACTCAACACGTCCCTGCTCCACACGGCAGGTTATTGAAGGTGAAGCTAGAGCCAGCGCGATTTGCACTTGTGACCGTAGAGGAGGAGGAAAGGTTCGTTCCAAGTCAGAGGCCACCCAGAGGTAATGATATCGATAAAGCAAGCTGGCAAGACCTGGCGTCTCACAAAGCTTGGACTGTGGCGGTTCAAGAGGGCAATCACCTCCTTTTTTATGAGCTGGCAGACGAAGCGGACGAGCGATGGAAGTCTGTCTGTGCAGCGGCTGCCCTCAACGAAGTCCCGGCACACAAGCTCCTGTGCTGGCCCGATCCCAAGGTGTTAACCATGAATGAAAGCCTTCACAAAAAACACTACCCAGCCAAAAAAGTAAACACCCAATTCAAAGAAAAAATATACAAGTTAGATCTGACTTGGAAAAGGAAGGGGGAGGCAGTGTGGGTAGATGTAGATGACATAATTTACTGCTTTCCGGGTTTCGACCCCCGTACTAACAAAGTACCTACTGCTATCATGACGACACTGGAAGGACATTTCCACCGTCAGCAGTTTGAGCACTTTAGGTTCGCTAATACGCGAAGTTTTGTGTCTCGTTTAATGTCAGTCAAGGTAGTCGTGTCACTCGACATGTAACACTATTCAATAAAATAAGCATGTAGTTGTTATACATACTCACACACCACTTGCTATATTAATAAAATAATATTACTTACAGCTTATTCAGCATGTGTACGAACTATTTGAAGCATAAAACCGGTTTTGAAACATAATGTTACACATTATTAATACGGTCACACATTAAAAATGTCAGACATGATTAATTTTAAAATAATGCATGTAGTTGTTATACATACTAACACACCACTTGCTATATTAATAAAATAATATTACCGGCAGCTTATTCAGCATGTGTACGAACTTGATCAAGCAGAAAACTTGTTAATTAAGTAATAATATTAATATAATGTAACCGGCCCTTGGATTTATTAATTAATAATATTATATAACAATATTAATATTATGATCCACCGCTCAGACGCGGAGCGGTACGAGGAATCCACTCGTCATCATCATCTACACGCTTCTGCTTCTTCTTCTGTTTTTTCCCCCTTCCTCCTGTCTTCTTCCTCTTCGAAGAAGAAGAAGAAGAAGGCTGAGAAGAAGAAGCAGAAGAAGAAAGAGGAAGAGGAGAAGAAGAAACAGAAGAAGAAAGAGGAAGAGGAGGAGAAGGAGCGAAGGCAGTTTGCACGCGTCCGGTAAAAACTGATGGCTCCGGTTGGCTCAGTTCATCGAGCCAAGCGTCCACATCACCGGGGCAAATCTCATCCCACCTCCCATACTCCAACCCATTCACTCCCATGCAAAGTTCCTCATGCTTTTTTTTCCAAAGCCGCCTACTCGCCCTCTACCTAGCCCCGCACCCTACCTCACACCTTGCCCATTTCCTACTCTCCTCCCACACATCTCGCACAGGGTTAAGACAAGCTCTCCAGTGCTGGAGCATACACTCGACATCGTCTGTCCAGCGTCGGCTCGAGCACATGAAGTGAGCTCGCTTATGCTTGCCGTTGTATAACTCTATGCCTTGTGTGTTGAAGTCGGAAAGGGTGAGGTTAGGGGTAAGAAGTAGCAGCTCAAAGGCATGATCAACAAAAATGTGAACATAGATAGTTATGAAAGCCGGTGATAAAATTGGCAGTCTAGCTGCCCTATCTGCCGGTGACTCTGCGTCTATGTCATCCGGCGCCCGGCCCCGTGGAAAGGTAGCGCGATGAAAGAATCGGCGCATGGCTTGTTGATGTTTGAGTATGTGCACCACCTCTTCCCCCTCCGATTTATGAAGCCCTAACCACAACGTGTGCCACTCCACCCACAGCTTCCGCAACTCCTCTCCTCTCTTAGAATCCTTGTCACCTTCCACTATCACTCCCAAGTTTATGCTATACTCCTTCACCTTCTCCCCCAACTTCCTTGCCATGCAACCATTAAGTTCTTTCCACTTAAAGTTGCATGTGCCCTCTTTGTCTTCCATACCCTTCGCCCCAAACCACCAGTACACCCCCCCTCTTTTCAGCTCCCCTCTTATTCTCTCCAACACCTCCAAGTGTTTCTCTTGTCCCCACTCTATCTTCTTCTTCAACTCAGGGTCATGATGAGCCTGGGCCCAAATGGAGTCATGCA
This sequence comes from Paulinella micropora, assembly GCA_019918135.1. Taxonomy (NCBI): domain Eukaryota; phylum Cercozoa; class Imbricatea; order Euglyphida; family Paulinellidae; genus Paulinella; species Paulinella micropora. Next base: position 5,066 of record WBZZ01006728.1, on the reverse strand, counting down.
AGGCCTCGTGGATGGCATGGTTTAGTAAACGGTTCTGAACCCTGATGAAGAAATGTAATGTGTCTGGTATCCGACGCTTGAGAGGTATCCAGGGGAAGAGGTCGACCCTATCACCCATGGCTGGGTGTGTACACTTCTCAGCGTCGGATACTATGGGGTGGTTGGTGAGGACGTCTTGAAGTTGCGGGCCTTTTGTGATCAGACAGTATATACATGGGTTAGTTGATCTAAAACTACCCGATGAATGTCCAGCCACAGTGGCCATAAACTTCAAGTCTCCTCCCAACCAAAACTTGAACTGGCGGCGAACTGTGGTGGGGTTGGGGTCGCCTTCCGTGATATAATAATCTCCCTCTTCCTGCAACTGTCTAAGGTCCTCCCTAAATGTGGTTGAGCTTAATGATTGGTAATTATCCCCAGCAGGAGTGAGAGCAAAAGGAAAAATGAAGTCTGTGGCATTAAACTTCCTGCGCAGTTGTTTATCTTTCGGTATTACCCGGAGGATCCACAGTGTGCTTGTCTTGTTCTTGCTGATGGCGCGACCATCAGCTTGAAGAAGAACATCCACATTCGGCTCTTGCAAGCCGTATGTGCTGCACACCCACCGCAGGACTTTACGTGGACACAGCTTCACTTCTTTGGGAACCTCTGCTAACTGCTGGCATTCGGCAAATGTAGGTTTTAAGTCAAACTGCTGCTCAACTTTTTGACCAAGGTCCTTCCTAGCTTCTTGGAATTTAGAAAAAGGAAGGTCCTTGTTCAAAAAGCCATGCGATTTCAGTTTGTTTAAAACTGCCTGACTAATATTCTCGTCATCTGCGAATAATATGAGTGGCATGAGTTGTTTGTATGGATCGGAGTTTTTACCTCCTATGGTGGGCGAGTGTGAGTGCAGATCGTAATTTTTGCGCGCCCACTTGTACCACTGCTTAGTTACAAACTCTACTTCTTGACCTGCCCTATCTGCTAAGTGTTTGCAAAAGCATCCTGCATAATCCTAACATCTGATCTTATGTTTCGTTTTCCTCTCTCATCTACCTGGCTGTAACTCTTTCTCATTCTAGGGGCATAGGACAGCACAGCCTTATGTTTATTAGTTTGAAACTCTACAAAGTGACTGCCTGAAAGAGGTGAGGTGATATGGCGAGTAATTTGTAGTGATGGATGGGTATGTATGTGTGAAGGGAGAGGAGAAAGAATAGAAAAGTGTTTTTGTATGTCGGAAATGTCCTTGCCGCAAGAGGACTTTACCTTGTTTGACCTCTCTGGCGTTGTGTAAGGCACGTTCTTGCTTTGCCTAGGGCGCCCCCGAGCAGGTGTCACTGTTGTTGGGACCTATCAATCACAAATGTGTACAAACAGGCACGTTATGTGACACTTTACCTGCAAAAAAGTGCTGAAAAAGAAGCAGTATCTGCGGAAAACAATGAATAAATGCAAACCAAACGCACAGAGGACATACATAAACATGTAGGTACGAAATGGATTGAGAAATGACCGTAATAGTGGCCTCCATGTTGACTTCGTCTCCAGCCGCAACGATGGCGACAGAGGGTCCTCGTTGCTGTAGCTCCAAGTCCACACCCTTGGCTTCCAGTTCCGCAACTGTAGGGGAGAACAAAGAACACACACATACAATATGCATTACAGCTGTTACATGCAAGAAAAATAGATCACACACAACACACACACACTCTACTCCCACACATTTCCAACATACAAACAGAAACAGAAATACACACAAAACACATAGAAACAGCATGCAGGCACTCACCTAATTCTCTCTGAGCCTTTCTGGAGGCCTTATGAATCATTATCCTACATAACAGGCACAGAAAATATGATGTATGTATACTAAACAAACGAAAACAAGCACTAAAATTCGAAGAAATTGGTGTTCAGAAAAGGTGGCTTACTCCTGTTGTCGTTGTGCTTTTTTTGCAGCTTTTTTAGTTTTTTGCTGGGAAAGCAGTTCTCTACCCGCTGCTGTCTTTTTTTCATTTTTTCGTAGGTAGGATCGCTTGATAGGGGCTTTTTGGTTTAACCTTGTCTTTTTTTTCGCCATCGATTTTCAACAAGTCAAAATGTATTGCCGGTTTTTCCGGTACTGATGGCATTTTTATGTTGTGAAATGCCGAGTTTGCTTACGGGCCCGCGGCACCAGTTTCAAGTCGGAGGTACATGTGTTCGCAGCGAGTGTGTGTTCAAACCACGTTGTTTCAAGCAAAAGCAAGCATGACACAAGTGTTTTTATCAGAAAACATGGTCTTTCCTGTATTTGAAATCCTTATTATCGACTTCAATTTTCACATTTGACGACATAGCAAGTATGGCAGTTTTTAACTGACAAATGCTGTTTGCATGATGCACTCTGCACTCATTTTTACGCACAAGTGCACAAATGAATTCAAATGTTATGTTGAGCAATTCTGCCAGAGGGTTTTTGCAGAGAAGTACGGTATAAAACAAAAACTAGGAAAACATAGGTCGAAAACTAGTTAGTCAAGATTCAGAACATACCCCCAGATCACAGCAATAGCTTATAGGAACTGAAAACCTTAATACAGGAAAGTCCATTCCCACTACAAACATTGAATTCTGCACAGACAGCACCTCAAAATCTTGAATATTGAATGAGATTACTCGCTGCGAAATATTTAATGATTCTACCGACCACTAGAACCTACATATGAAAGAGACACTTACATACACACCTTCTACCTGCATGCATGCATACATATACATATACACGCACCATATCCACACAAGAAATAAGGAGTATATGTCTTCCCAAATATGTTTCCAGCAATCAATATAGCATCAACACACTACCCTACAAGTTATTATAAGCAACACTGCTGAAACTTTAATTTCCAGGATTCACATACATGAAAAAAAACATACCTACACACATTACAGACACACATACATACATTATATACTTACATACATACCTTTCTCTCTCTGTCTCTCTCTGTCTCTCTACGAAGTTTGTTGTGAAGACGGTTATAGTTACAAACTAATATTTTCAACGATTTGGTCAGTGGATTTTAACTTCCTGCAATTACTGGATGGAGTCACACCATTAATTGGGATGATGCGGCGATATGATGAAAGCTATGGAATTCTCTCTAGTGACGGTGTTAGGAGCGTATTGACTATTCTGCGAGTGCTCTACATGAGACGTGATCGATTCCGCCCTAGCGGGGTTGACTTACTGAGTTCAGGGGAAGTGTAGGACCGTACTTCCCGTAATATTCCGTTCCTAATTTTCCGGTAACAATAGAACTCAGAAATGCAGCATTATTACCATTTTTGCCGGTTCATTACCAATTTTAATAATCCGGATTAATGCAGAATATACTTGTAATTATTTCCTTTAACCACAGTAATATTGCCAATTTGCACATTAACACATACAACCGCACCGATCTATCTTTTATCTAGAACAGTGACCATGATTCGCTCTATTACAGTCATATCATGGTCACTTTATCAGTCATTTATTAGGATTCTATCAATTCTAGAACACGAAATCACGTGGATGTCACGACATTTATTATTTATCATTAGTTATTATTGTCATTAAAGTATGTTTATTGGAACTACAAAGTTAACTGAGTTATAGTTATTTTTATATAGATTAATAAGGAAGGATTACTCTGGTCCCTTGTCACCAAGTGCTCCGGTTCTGAACACTGATCCTGCTCAAGTATTAATATAAAGAACGATAGTGATAGAGTCAGGACAAGCGAGAATAGAGATAGCGATAGGACCAACAACGCAATTTTGTTTGTTAAGTACCCCACTAAGACAGACAAACGCAAGCCAATAGATATAGATATCCTACATCCTCGTATAGGCCATTTTGGTTTTGGAAAAGCCACTGCTTTTGCAGACGCGGCTGGTTATAGAATAGTTGGACCTAGAGGAACGATAGAAAGCGCTAAGGAAGAGTGCGCTATGTGTGAACCGTATGATCGGCAAAGCTAAGGTTCTTCCTAGATTTGCAGTGCAACTTCTCAGAGATCCTAGTTTTCCTTCTTATGGGGCACCTCAAGGGGCCATGTCCGTCCTTAGGAAAGTCTTTGAGTTGACATCTCACAAGGCAGAAAGCTATTTTGTGATCAGGAGATAGGCAGTTCCAGCAAATGCTATCATCCCCCTCACCATAACTCCCTAGTGCAGTCTTTGACAGCTTGCACTTCTTCTTGCCCTGAGCTACTCCTGATAGGGTCACTCTTAGAACTACCGGATCCATAAAGTTTACGCATCCTAGTCTCGGATACGTTGCTCTGAGCTAACTGTTCTACTACTTGGATAAATTCAGGCAGCTTAGGTCTTTGAGTAGGTAATAGGGAACACCAGGTATTGCGATAGTAGGCTTGAAAAGGGGGTAGATGCTTTAGCTTCTTCATTATCATGCCTGTCTTCATCATTTTTGGTATCACTCCCATCGTCTTCTCCTGCGTCTTGATAGTAGTAAGATAGTTAGCTAACCAACTACTCACCTCACTAACCTTCTTGGGGTATGAGTGGTATAGTTCTTCCTGGTCCTCTTCAAACCTTATGAGGTCGAGGCCTCCATAGTTTTTTTTGAGGGCGAGGAAACATGCTACACCATCAGTGTCCCCCTGTCTCATGATGGTCATCACCTTTCTATTACGTGCACATGATTGAAGTAGAAAAGCATAGAGCAACCTATTCAGTCTAGCTTCTTTCTCCCTCATATAATGCTCATGATATTTGGCCCCCAATTGTAGTGTAAATAGCGGTGAGGGTCTGCTCCTCCCGGTTAACACTGGTACTTCGGATTTTTGGTCCGTAGGTGTAGTGGTAACGGGGGCAGAGGCAGTTTGTGCACTTGTTGTTTCTCGACTCTCTCCTTTCTTTCCCTTATCATAGGCTTTACCTTCTACTTTCACAACTGTCTCCCCTTCCTCCTCTTCGTCTTCCTCTTCCTTTTTGGGTGACATGAAAGGTGCATTAGTAGGGGATTCAGGTCGTTGGGGTAGTTGTATAGGTTTTGCTAAGGGGTGAGACTCAAAACCCGGAATCATGGATAG